>JAMKCH010015756.1:0-25529 GCA_023653785.1 Ophioderma brevispina
CTCTCATTTACAGAGTTGCGTAAATATGTCCATACATTAATGCGTAATGCGTTGCTACGTGCATACCAAGTGTAACGTGCTGGCCACAATTTATTTGTGGAAACTGTAGTGCCTTGTTGCATGTGTCTTCCACTGCAAGAAAACAGTGATATTTTCTGAAAAGTCTCTGGCTGGTATTCTGAAAGGGAGACTAACTTTAGACCTGGGTTTAAACCAGGGTTAGTCCTACAAGAGGGGACCTTTTTTCCTTTCAAAATACTGTGAAAGTTAAATGTAACGGGTGAGAAAATTCCTCATGGATGGGCTGTTCCAGCCCATCCATGAGGAATTCTCTCACCCATTAGAGCACACTTTTAGAATATGTTGTAAGAAAAAAGGTCCCCTCTTGTAGGACTAACCTAGCTGGTTTAAACCCAGGTCTAAAGTTAGTCTCCCTTTCAGAATACCAGCCTTAATTTATTAAATTTGCCACTAACCTTCCCCCTCTCTTGTTTTCTCTTCTGTAGTATGTGTAGGGTCTCCTGTCTAGCTATTGCCTAAAAGATTGATTTAAAACAGAAATATGGGTTCACTGTTGTGACAAGTGACAAGATAAAGAGTTTCAAATTTGAAAGGAAATTAAAAGGGGAACAATATAACAAGCTGCCACTTTTGGGCTGTTTCCATAAGGTGACACCCTTTTCTGACATACTTTTCTGACACCCTATGAATTTGTAATACTTAACGGAATAAACTACATAAACCGTGTTGTTTATCCCGTTAAATTCCGTTAGGGTTTCCAAATTCATAGGGTGTCAGAAAAGTATGTCAGAAAAGGGTGTTACCTTATGGAAACACCCCCATTTTTGTTAGGCATTGGTGTACCTCCAGATTGTTTTTTTATTTACCATATACTAGCATTCCATAACAGTGTTGAAGAATGGTCAACATTAGAGCACCTGGCATGGAACCTGGAGCAGCGCCGGGAAAAAAAAAACATCCTCGAGAGTCAAAATTCAGGAAAAACAGGGTTTGTGCAATAAATTGCGAAAAAAAGTTTTTTCAACCAATTTATAATCATGTACCATTTCGCTCCTCCTTTGATTTTACCCTGGTGCTGCCCTTGCATGGAACACAGCCATACCACGTTGGGCATTGAGTAACCATGCTGTTTTATAGATGCTACATGAAAAACTTGAAGGACAGCAGCCCACTGCTCCAAAAAGATCTAGAGCCAATACTTCAGCTCCTCTATTTCTATGTCACAGCTGTTTTAAAGTTTCATTAGCGAAAATAAAAAAAAAATACAGCAAGTAAACTTGCATCATCCCCCTGGCAAGATGGCAGTCTGAAACATGACCTCAGATGACCATTGACCTTGGTCCATGACCTTTGACATCCACATATGAATGAGTCCCATTGCAAGTGTGGTTTAAATCAGTCTTAAACTTTTAGAACAAGACGTGAAAAACGAAAACCTATTAAACAAACTGGAACACACACATACATAGACAACATGACCTCAGATGACTTTTGACCCTGGTCTATGACCTTTGATATCATCCACATATGAATGAACCCTACTGTACCTTAACCCAAAGTTTGGTTTAAATTTTAACTTTAAAAAAAAAAAAAAAAAAAAATAGATGCTACATGAAAAACTTGAAGGACAGCAGCCCACTGCTCTAGTACAGGGAACCTTTACGTCGTTTTTTGACATTGGTGGTCGGCACGACGTAAAGGCCAATAATGCATTGAAAAGCCGTAGCAATCACGCACTGATAGACTCATGGACTTGCCGACGCAGTGCTGCATCGGAAGTCAATTACACTAAGAAAAATTACCCTAATGGCCGCAGTATTTATCATGCACCTACTTGTACTTGTTATTTATCTCCTGCAATTCTGTTTCTTCGGTGAAAATAAATATTAAGTCTGTATTTTGGAGATATTCTTGTCGGGATTCGTGCTACACGATTTGACTTATGTAATGTCGTTATACTAGAAATGAGGGTGATTCGTAAATGTGAAATGCAAAAGATTGATAATGACTCGTCTGACATGCCTGAAATTTTAGTATGACTCCGTTGTACTACCACTGCTCCAAAAAGATCTAGAGCCAATACTTCAGCTCCTCTATTTCTATGTCAAAAAAAAAATGCAAATGGTACGCCCGCAGGCGGAGTGCCCATCTCTCTGTCATTGGCGTTTGGGCCAGACTCCCTCATATAATGTTGCTGTGGGGGGTTCGCCACTCCTCCCGCACAGCGAGTCTGTTTTGCATTCCCAGCATAATTATACTGGTACCCATTTATACTCCTGGGTGGAGAGAGGCAAGCGAGGTAAAGTGCCTTGCCCAAGTGCACAACACATTGGCAACAGCGGGGCTCGAACCCACAACCTTATGCTTATGAGGCGAGCGCTGATCCACTGCACCACATGTGCCCTCTAAATTTCTATGTCACAGCTGTTTTAAAGTTTCATTAGCGAAAATAAAAAAAAAAAAAATACAGCAAGTAAACTTGCATCATCCCCCTGGCAAGATGGCAGTCTGAAACATGACCTCAGATGACCATTGACCTTGGTCCATGACCTTTGACATCCACATATGAATGAGTCCCATTGCAAGTGTGGTTTAAATCAGTCTTAAACTTTTAGAACAAGACGTGAAAAACGAAAACCTATTAAACAAACTGGAACACACACATACATAGACAACATGACCTCAGATGACTTTTGACCCTGGTCTATGACCTTTGATATCATCCACATATGAATGAACCCTACTGTACCTTAACCCAAAGTTTGGTTTAAATTTTAACTTTTTGAACAAGACGTGAAAAACAAAAACCTAACCAAACTGGAACACACACACGGACATGTGTGCTATCGCAATATCCCCTACTGCTTTTCAAGCCAGGGGGATAAAAAATATAATTAGCGACAAAGTTTTGTCAACTGATTTGGATTAGCTTTTCCACTAACCACATAATGTGCAAGTTATATGCAAATATGATTATTCTTAAAACCTACTTTTACATTTCTATGGAGAATGTGCATATAGAGGGCACTAGAATAACATGGATTCTTCTGAATTTTACAAGGGCAATAATATAGCTTCCATGTCCCTACATATCAGTTGTCAAAGTGGTGTCTTCTCTGTTTATGCCTTTAAGGAAAGGGTCATTATTTATTCTATGGGGTAATGGAGGTTTTGTGGGGAATGCAAAAAATTGTAAGCGAGAGGGGGAACACGAACATTTTCAACAAGGAGAGGGGGGAAATGCCTGTGGGCCAGTTGTATTCAAAGGTGGATATGATGCGTGAACATGGCCTTCCAAAATGCACCCTAAACAAGTATTTCCACCAACTAAAAAACATACCCTAAACAAGCATTTTTGTCTGTTTTTGCTACCCTAAACAAGTAAGCACTGCATTGTGTTGATAATATACCCTTATTATCTGGCTTTGCTCATGTTGCTTTACTTCCAATTTACAATTTTTTTGATGATTTAGATCTCACGTACCCTAAATCACAATTTCAGGGTTACAAAAAAACATACCCTTTTTCCCATATTTTGCTGTTTTTGACATCCTAATCAATGTACGCACGTACATTGCCTGTTGGAAAAAAGAGACCCTTTTTACACGTTTTCTTGTTCATGCATCATATCCACCTTTGAATACAAGTGGCCCCCCTGGGGGAAATCTGATCCCAATCTGATGATTATATTTACAGATAAATTCTGTCAATATTTTGATGTCGGGCAACTTCATGCAGTACGGTAAGTCAATGATTCACAGGCATCAAGCATAGACAAATTATTGCTCGCCAGCCAAGTATGACAAAAGTTAGAATCAGGCGTAAATAACTTACCACCTGCAAGGTTGACACTCCTGGTGCATGCTTATTTGGAGGCTTGCATACAGTGAAATAAGTTATAATTTCATGACACAAATGTTTGTGAATTGATAGGAAGTTCTTTTTTATGGCATAAAATTTTCACACTCACTATAAAGAGCATTATCACTTAAGGCAAAGGTTTGTGGTTAGTAGTACCGGCATATCCAGACCCTTGCTTTTTGAGGGGGACCCCATCAGGGGCAGATGGAAAAGCCAAAAATAGGCTGTTTTTGTATGTTTTGGCACAAACCCCCTGCGGCGCGTGCCCCGAAAGCACCCCCAAGATACGCCACTGATCATTTGCACAATTCAATAAAAAAATCTCAGTATTATCAGTATTTTAAGAAATCAGTTCCTTCAACTATAGTCTGATTAATAATTTGTTGGACAGGAAGGAGCACACGCGTGTGTGGACTGTGTGAGCCAGAGGTAATACCGCACCTTGTTTTGTGATTCGTAATTGGTCAAAGTATGCGCCAAACCTCCTCAGAGCTTGTTGCACTTACATTATGAGGTGTGTGTGTATCTCGATCCTGTCCAAGTATTAAATTTTGAATCCCACTGTATATAGATTTGAACTGATTTCATTTGATCTGGACTTACGCCAAAAAAAAAATAGATTGTCCTCATCCGACTGACCCTAATTTTGGAAATCAGGAAAAAGGTTTTTTTTCCTTTTACTGTGCAAAAGAATACCGACCCTAATTTTGAAAAATTCCTAAGAAGTTTTTTTTTTTTTCAATTTTAACTTAATTTCTTAAACATAAAAAAAATGATGTTTAAACAGTTTCTTAGCATGTTAGTTGGGTTTCATAATGTACAAAGATGCATTTTTGAGAAAGAATCAACTTGATTTTTAGTGTTTGATTAACTTTATTAATACAAACAACATGTTTCAATATAGTTTGCTATTGACATTAAAAAAAAATTTAAAAAAAAAGTTTTTCCGACCGACCGACCCAACTCTAAAAAGTCGTCTATGGACAATCAAACAATTTTTTTTTAGCCTTATATAGCATCACTATTTTGTTCATAATCCTATAGCAGGAGCGGTGCCAGGGGGTGGTGGGGGCAGCCCCCCCAAAAAAAAAAGTTTCAAAATTCAGGAAAAAGGGGGTTAAGCAATAAATTGTGTAAAAATTAGGGTTTTTTACCTAAATGGGGTAATTTTTGCCCCTATAATTTACCCTGGTGCTGGCCCTTTCCTATAGTCTTACAGAAATAAGAGTCATAATTCTTGACTTAAACCCTAACAGCTCCTATTTTAGTTTTATAAGTTAAAGGTGCAATGAGGTGTCCCTAAAAAATTGAAAGTCCAGATTTTTGCTCTGATGTAAAGCTTTCCATCAAAAATATCCCCATCTGAAAGGATTAAGCTGAGAAATGTTTCTTTGGTACAAAAATTGTGAAATTTCTCATTTTGTAGGAGCAAATTATACGAAATTCAGCCTGTTTTATATTGAAATATAAGCAAATCAAAATCAGGTTTTCTTTCTTTTAAGACATTTCTGTAACCAAAAACAAGGTAAGAAATCTATTGAGTGTCTAATCTACATGAAATTACTATTATGACAATATTTGGGTGCCTAACAGATGTCCCTAAAAATGTGAAAATTCTGATTTTTGCACTGGTCTAATGCTTTCTATCACAAATATTCCCATCTGAAAGGATTAAGCTGATGAGAACTGTTTCTTTGGTACAAAAATTGTTGAAATTTGTAATTTCCTTGAAATCTCTTGTTGCACCTTTAAAGTAGAATATTTTGGGTTGTATTGTTACCTGTCTTGTTAGCTTCACACTCTCCTCATAGATGGTTTGTGCGTGTGCCTGGGCAAGATGTTGTTTCAACTCTGAAATTCAATAGTACACAATCAATAACTACACAGCAAGATTCCTACTCACGGTGTAACCCAGAGCTTAGGCTACTCCATGGGTACTCTTAGCTCTACTCCAAAGGTACCCCCTTGATGCACTATTGATGCAGTACCTACAACTAAGTACTTGTGAAGTATTCGAACCACTGGATGAATAGCAGCTATGTTTACTTAGCAGTACCCATCCTATAGTGTACTCTGCAGTTGCCGGCCTGCTAGGTGACTGACAGGTACCCATGTAAGCCACCAGAGTGGAGTACCTCTGAAGCTACTCCACGGGAGTACCTTCACAGGTACTCCCCTGCCAGCTGCCTAGTAGGCAGCACATTGGACCATAGAGGGCGCCAAACATTCCATTGTTGTTTACAACTTTCTGAAAAAAAAAAAAAAAAAAAAAGGTGTCCCTAAAAAATTGAAAGTCCAGATTTTTGCTCTGATGTAAAGCTTTCCATCAAAAATATCCCCATCTGAAAGGATTAAGCTGAGAAATGTTTCTTTGGTACAAAAATTGTGAAATTTCTCATTTTGTAGGAGCAAATTATACGAAATTCAGCCTGTTTTATATTGAAATATAAGCAAATCAAAATCAGGTTTTCTTTCTTTTAAGACATTTCTGTAACCAAAAACAAGGTAAGAAATCTATTGAGTGTCTAATCTACATGAAATTACTATTATGACAATATTTGGGTGCCTAACAGGTGTCCCTATAAATGTGAAAATTCTGATTTTTGCACTGGTCTAATGCTTTCTATCACAAATATTCCCATCTGAAAGGATTAAGCTGATGAGAACTGTTTCTTTGGTACAAAAATTGTTGAAATTTGTAATTTCCTTGAAATCTCTTGTTGCACCTTTAAAGTAGAATATTTTGGGTTGTATTGTTACCTGTCTTGTTAGCTTCACACTCTCCTCATAGATGGTTTGTGCGTGTGCCTGGGCAAGATGTTGTTTCAACTCTGAAATTCAATAGTACACAATCAATAACTAGTATGTATCATTACCTGTAAACTTTTTCTGCATTGGGTGTTCATTGAAGGTGTCTGCATGATTTAAAGTGGTGTGACCTGATAATGATAATGATCCAATTTTTTCCATCCAAAAATTTCACATTCCCCCAATTTCATAAAATTTCTCCATCTAGTTAAAGAATTATGTTCCCCCTCCTAAGATGAAATTCTCATGTTTCCCCTCTCACAATGTTTTTATATTCCCCTTCAAATCCTCCACCCCCAGCATAAATAATAACCCCCTCCGAGGGGAAGAGCAATTTTCTGAGGGGATATAAAACTTTTAAAAAAATATTGCAACATTTGCCAATATATGTATTTTTATTATTTTCTTTTGAGGGATGAGGCTTGACTCAGGGACATTTCCACCATGGTGCCAGCACTGATCACTATTTAGGCAATAGTCATGCAAAAGAAGTTAACATTACCATGGCAAACGCATTAATGGGAAGTCAAAAAAGTATGATATAGCCTCCTGCCATAAAATGGTCAAACTGAACTGTTAAAAAAAGTTGATCATCGGCAGTGAACAACTTTGACACGTACTGTATATAAGTTGTAGCTCACACAACATGAAAAGACAGATAATCACTTCCACATGATCCCAAAGTCAGAATTGACCATCCAATTTTTTTGTTCCATTGATTATGCTCAATGTTGAAAATCCAGGAACATTAAAAGTGCAACGAGAGATTTCACATATCAGGTGTCCCTAAAAAAATCCAAAATACTGATTTTTGTCCTGATGTACGGCTTTCCATCAAAAACATCCCCACGCCCCACCTGAAAGGATTAAGCTGAGAAATGTTCCATTGGCCTTGGTACAAAAATTGTAAAATTTCTAATTTCGTATCTATAGCTAGGAGCAAATACGAAATTCAACCTATGTTTTATATTGAATTATTAGCAAATCAAAATCACCCCGTTTTGTCGCTTTTAAAGGGGGATGGCCCGATTTAAGGATATGAAGTTTTCATCTTGATAGATTGGCCTTCGCCCCAAAACCCCATTTGTAAAGTTTCGCGCCGATATTTCAGTCGGTTTTGATGTGAGAGCTAAAAACGTAATTTTGTAAGTCCCACAGAGCACTGTGTAAACTTAATATTGGTCGACCAAAATGGGGTACATTTTCGCTCATAAAAAAAAAAAAAAAAAAAACATCTATATTTGAGTTGAGCATCACCAAAAACCCCTATAAATGACATTTTTGTGTAAAAACATATAACCTATTTGACCAAAATGTTAAATAATGGATAAAATTACTAAAATAATCAAAGCTCATTTGCATGGGAGTACCCATGCAGGTACTCCCGCATGGTGTGACTAGTGGTTAAGCTACTGCGTGTGTACCTAGGTGGATGGTTACCCCACTTTTGCGGCCGGCGATGTGGTACCCATGCGGGTGGGTACTCCGTGGCTACTTAATAGTCACTTCAAAGGTACTCCCATGAAGAAATTGGTTGTGTAGTATGTATCATTACCTGTAAACTTTTTCTGTATTGGGTGTTCATTGAAGGTGTCTGCATGATTTAAAGTGGTGTGACCTGATAATGATAATGATCCAATTTTTTCCATCCAAAAATTTCACATTCCCCCGATTTCATAAAATTTCTCCTTCTAGTTAAAGAATTATGTTCCCCCTCCTAAGATGAAATTCTCATGTTTCCCCTCTCACAATGTTTTTATATTCCCCTTCAAATCCTCCACCCCCAGCATAAATAATAACCCCCTCCGAGGGGAAGAGCAATTTTCTGAGGGGATATAAAACTTTTAAAAAAAATATTGCAACATTTGCCAATATATGTATTTTTATTATTTTCTTTTGAGGGATGAGGCTTGACTCAGGGACATTTCCACCATGGTGCCAGCACTGATCACTATTTAGGCAATAGTCATGCAAAAGAAGTTAACATTACCATGACAAACGCATTAATGGGAAGTCAAAAAAGTATGATAAAATGGTCAAACTGAACTGTTAAAAAAAGTTGATCATCGGCAGTGAACAACTTTGACACGTACTGTATATAAGTTGTAGCTCACACAACATGAAAAGACAGATAATCACTTCCACATGATCCCAAAGTCAGAATTGACCATCCAATTTTTTTGTTCCATTGATTATGCTCAATGTTGAAAATCCAGGAACATTAAAAGTGCAACGAGAGATTTCACATATCAGGTGTCCCTAAAAAAATCCAAAATACTGATTTTTGTCCTGATGTACGGCTTTCCATCAAAAACATCCCCACGCCCCACCTGAAAGGATTAAGCTGAGAAATGTTCCATTGGCCTTGGTACAAAAATTGTAAAATTTCTAATTTCGTATCTAGGAGCAAATACGAAATTCAACCTATGTTTTATATTGAATTATTAGCAAATCAAAATCACCCTTGTTGTCACTTTTAAAGGGGGATGGCCCGATTTAAGGATATGAAGTTTTCATCTTGATAGATTGGCCTTCGCCCCAAAACCCCATTTGTAAAGTTTCGCGCCGATATTTCAGTCGGTTTTGATGTGAGAGCTAAAAACGTAATTTTGTAAGTCCCACAGAGCACTGTGTAAACTTAATATTGGTCGACCAAAATGGGGTACATTTTCGCTCATGACTTCCAAACCAAACATCCTTTGGCCCTAAGATTTCACAGGGTAAATGAGAAAAATAGTAGCTTTCTTCTGATACCAAAATGTTGACCACTTCCGGTAAAATCTGGGGCTTCTGGGGACGAGGCTATTAGCGATCGGGCCATGGACCTTTAAGGCATTTCTGTAGCCAAATACAAGGTAAGAAATCTATTGAGTGTCTAAAATCTATGAAATTACTATTATGACACAATATTTTGGGTGCCTCAAAATCTCTCGCTGCACCTTTAAGTACAAGAGACTGGTACATGCACAGCAACCTGGTTAAAACCCCGGGAGGGGGGGCAGATGCGTGGGGGCTGAGTGGCTGAAATGTGCCTAAAATATGCTGGGGGGGGGAAGACTTCACATACACATGCTTTTTTAGCACTTCCTGTTCCTAAGGCTTCCCCTTAGTGTGATGTCATAATTCTCAACCATAAGAGTGTACAATCAATTATTGTCTAATAATTTAATAAGTTCAACAGGATCGGTAGATAATACGTTGAAAAGATTCATATTTCTGATCCAAGTAGTAAATAATATTTAGGTCTGCAGTAAGTAAATATTATTTACTACTTGGATCAGAAATATGAATCTTTTCAACAAATTATTCTCAAATAAATTCAGGGAAATTCATTTTGAAAGTGCTGGTGCTATTCTAGCTATTTTGGGACATCTCTTTGAAAATTGATCCTTGGATCTTGTTGGAATTTCCTCTTTTGGTGATGAGCTTTTTCCCGTTCTCATCCAGGAGCTGGTGTACTTACTTGGTGATTCCTCTATGGGCTTGTAAGCATAGTTGACAGCTGTGTGAATAGAAAATAGAATGGGAAAACATTTATTTTAGCTATCTTATTTGAAAATGGATTTAATAACTAATTCGGCATGGCCCGATCGCTAATAGCCTCGTCCCCAGAACCCCAGATTTTACCGGAAGTGGTTGAAATTTTGGTATCAGAAGAAAGCCCTTATTTTTCTCATTTACCCTGTGAAATCTTAGGGTTAAAGGATATTTGATTTGGAAGTTATAAGTGAAAATGTGCCCCATTTTGGTGGACCAATATTAATTTTACACATTACAGTACTCTATGGGCTTACAAAATCATGTTTTTAGCTCTCACAACAAAACGGAATGAAATATTAAAACTTTACTGATGGTATTTTGGGGTAAAGGCCATTCTATCAAGATGAAAAATTCATACATAATACAGAACTTGGCAGAAATTCTGTGGGTGAGGCACTGACCTAAAATAGCAGCTCTGGTACAGGGTAGGTGTGTCAGTCCAAACATAATTCATATCGCATTTCATTAGAACGTGTATATCATAATGCTCTACTTATTTCTAAGACCCCTAGCTACCCCCCCCACACACACACATGCCAGAGGCTTTAGCTTTGGGAAATATTTGTGTTTCTTTAGCATCACAACTTCTAAATTCCCTGTGGTTTAATTCTCTGGACCACATGTGTGAGAACATGAACAGTAGGGGGGGGGGCTACCCCCATGTCACTGCTTGATGCAGTGTGTGTGAGTGTTAAGGTATGTTTACATGCTTACATGTTGTCTTAATTCACATTAATCATTATTGTGAGTTGATAATTTTTATTTGAAATTAAAGATTTAACTTAAAATTGTCTTTTTGCTCCAACTCCAGCCTAGACTTGTATTTTTCTCAAATGATCAAACAACTGTTTGTTGACAAACCCTAGTTGGTCTATTGGGCTCTGTGATACAAACATTTGTTATCTAGCTGCTTCCACAAAACCTGGATAAAGTTGCCACAACTTGCCACTGGAGCACTTGAAAAGAAGAGAAGTGCTCAATAACTTGTGAAGAGGAAAAAGAAAAGAATTTTGCCATGCAAATATTGATTTTTGATTGACAAAAGGAAGTGCAACAAGATGCATCATTTTAAAGCTTTTTAATAGCATTTGGGCAATTCCACGGCAATGTCCCCTTGAGCCTAAAAATTGAAATTCATTTTAATGCAACAATTTACATTAAACATGGAAGAAAGATACCTTATCTGTATAAATCTGCATTCTAATATTGAATTTTCAGTGTTTTTCTTATTTTTTATGGTTTTTGGAAAAAATGATTTATGAACTACAGATTTTTGCAATTTTTAGTAAAATTGGTGCTGTCAAATATTTCAGTCCTGTATCTATGAATATTGACTACTGAAATGTATTCATTTCTTAACCTAATACCAAGATAGGTAACTTTTTATAACTTACACTTTGAAATCAAATGCAGTTATCTAGAGTGCGCTTTTTGAGTTTCAAGTTTTACTTCTGATTTTCCACAAATGTATGTAACGTCCATGACGTTTTATACTATTTTTTCCTGTAACTACACTACCATGCAATTGATTTTAATCCTATCTAGTATACAATGTTAATGTATATATGGAGATAATAACATGTGAAAAAAATCATTATACAATTACAAATATGCTAATGAGCGTCATGGATGTTACCGTCATGGACGTTACACATTTGAACACCTCCGTAAATGGGTATTATGGGATGTTTGTTATGGTAATGTTTAAAAATTGTTTTTGATGTCAGAGAATCTGTTCTTGAAGTTTTCATGACATTTTGATAATTAGAATTCTTAAAAATGACCATTTTAGGTCAAAATTGGGCACGAGGAAAAAAAAAAAAAAAAAAAAACAAGATGCATCATTTTAAAGCTTTTTAATAGCATTTGGGCAATTCCACGGCAATGTCCCCTTGAGCCTAAAAATTGAAATTCATTTTAATGCAACAATTTACATTAAACATGGAAGAAAGATACCTTATCTGTATAAATCTGCATTCTAATATTGAATTTTCAGTGTTTTTCTTATTTTTTATGGTTTTTGGAAAAAATGATTTATGAACTACAGATTTTTGCAATTTTTAGTAAAATTGGTGCTGTCAAATATTTCAGTCCTGTATCTATGAATATTGACTACTGAAATGTATTCATTTCTTAACACCTCTAATGCACACAAAGGCAGCATTTTATAATACCTGCCACATATATTGATCGAGATCTCGATCACTTGAGCACAGTAAGTGTTAACCTAATACCAAGATAGGTAACTTTTATAACTTACACTTTGAAATCAAATGCAGTTATCTAGAGTGCGCTTTTTGAGTTTCAAGTTTTACTTCTGATTTTCCACAAATGTATGTAACCTCCATGACGTTTTATACTATTTTTTCCTGTAACTACACTACCATGCAATTGATTTTAATCCTATCTAGTATACAATGTTAATGTATATATGGAGATAATAACATGTGAAAAAAATCATTATACTAATTACAAATTATGCTAATGAGCATCATGGATGTTACCGTCATGGACGTTACACATTTGAACACCTCCGTAAATGGGTATTATGGGATGTTTGTTATGGTAATGTTTAAAAATTGTTTTTGATGTCAGAGAATCTGTTCTTGAAGTTTTCATGACATTTTGATAATTAGAATTCTTAAAAATGACCATTTTAGGTCAAAATTGGGCACGAGGACGCTTTACATCATTTCTCGCAACTTTTTAAATACGCTACCTTCCAAAGGGTAACAATTGGAAAGATAATCACAAGTTTTACCTGCTCAAGAAGTTTCAGCCTTCTATCACCTTTAGTTTGTGAGTAGGCCTACAGTTTATTTCTTGGAAATACCATTAAATTGTACAGGGGAAAAGTGCATTGACCCCTGTGTTTTTCAATAGGCACATTCATGCAATATTCAAATGAATGTTACAGGCAAACTAATAAAGATAAGATGCTCAAATTTAGTGAGCATGTCACATATTTGGTTATCTTTATAATGGTATATTTAAGAGTAGGTTTTTTCAAAAGCGGGTGTGAAAAAAAAAATTAGAAGAGCGCCCTCATACCCAAGTTTGACCTAAAATGGTTATTTTAAATAATACAATTATTCAAACATCATGTAACCTTCAAAAAACAGATTCTATGGCATCAAACAAACTGATAAGGAAATGCAATAAGCACACACCTATGGGTTATCAATTTTGAATGAGCGAATGTTGAAAATTCAAATTATGTAACATCCATGACATTCACACAAATGTAACGTCCATGACATACATTTGGAAGATTTTCTATATTATAAGAAGGTGCTTTCCTTTATTTTAATTCAAAGTTAAATAATGTGTTACCATAGTTAAAATACTAAACAGGAATAATGAAACTTGAGATTGCAACTTCAGAGAGTTTTGGTTATAAATGATGTCAAAAAAAAACTGCTTGTCCATTTCCGTAACGTTAATGACATTGACTTCTATAGCTCTTTTCTCGTTAATTAACTAGAGTTTTCTAGATGTTTGATGTTCTTGTTCAACATTAGTACATGTTAACTATCAGTACCAGAAATAAAATTAAATTCCTTAGCTTTCAAGTATGTTGGAATACATTTTGAATACTGAGAGGGTTGGCAAAATGTAACGTCCATGACGGTGGAATTGCCCATTTCAAATCTGTACAGATCTCAAAATGAAAAATTTCTGACTTTATCCGAGTTTCATGGGAGCAGATCACATTTGGTAATAACATCAATTTGCATCGGATGCAATTGAAATTTTGGAAATTGCCTTTTCTTGGGGACATCTACTAAGTAAACCATAAAAAAAATAAAAGGTGCTAGGATCATAAAATGGCACCTGTAAAGGGAAATGAGAACAGTGGTGTAACCAATGGGGGTCAGAGAGGGAGAAGAAATTCCCTGGACACAAAAATCGGGAAGCGGAGCAAAAATGGGAAGGGAACAACCCGGTCCCTCAACTCAACATAAAAAGTGGTAACCATGCGAGTTCTAAATTTCAAGGAAAAGGGGTATATTTCTTACTGTCTTCAAGGACTGCGAAATCACAAAAAAAGGGGTATTCTGAGCATCCGTCTCCGCGAAATTTAAAAAAAGGGGCATTTCACAGAATTGGTCGTGGTCGACTACAAACTTTTACAGGAACATTTATCTTTGTTGCATTTTCATTAAAGTTAAAATCAGTATACATGTATTGTAATTAATCCCAATTAAGACAAAATCATCTGGGAGTACAGCAGACACAAAGTAATATTGATACTTGTATGTTTTGTTCTTAAAATGCTAAATTATAATTGTCATTGAAAAGGGTGTCTGAAAATCTTGTCATTGAAAACCTTGAAATAGGGGTTATTTTTAACCCTGATTTTGTCGTCGATTTTGCAAAAAAAGGGGGGTAAAATCAATGAAAAATCATTGAAAAGGGGGTTTTTGAAAAAATGAAGAACGCGCATGGTTACCACTTTCTATGTTGAGTTGAGGGACCGGGGGGAACAAGAGAAAGAAAAAGAGAAGAGAAGGAAACGAGAGCTCCATCAAGAATGCTAAGATTTTTGAATATACTTTACGTTGCCAAGTTTGTTTTTTAAAATCTTGAGTATATTTCAACCAATCGCAACAGGGTCTCATATTGAAATCCTGCCCAGACTTTGTTGGGTGGGTATCATAGCTACATGCCTGCTACCCACCAAGTACTGGAATGAGACTAACTATAGGCTCAATTTGGTCCTCGGGGGGTATGCCTGCCAACCTAACAGCGATCAAATTGGCAAACAACATCCAGATAACCTGATTGCTAGTCCTTTCCAAGACTTAACGGTAAGGAGGGCGCTCTATCTTACGCATATTGACGTAAGATGACACCCCCCAGCCTTGCTGGCAGGGTACCAGGATGTGCACCAAAATCACTGACTGTGCGACCGCACAGTGCAGCGATGATTGAAACGAACCTGTAACTGAATCTAGACTAACGCATAATACCTGGGGTATGTAGACGCCTATTTCAGAAATGAATTATTATGATGGAGATTATTCATGCTAGCTGATGTCGACAACTATGTCTTGACTTCAGCCGGGAGCAGACATCTGGGAGCTCAACCAAAAACTGCCGCACAACATCTCGCGGAACTTGACGCGCGGTGCACACTTATTGTCATGCTATGTTGCAGATGAACCTACCATTCAACACTGGTAACTGAAAGTTTCTGAATTTGGGCAAAAGGTCTGAATCTGGAAATGCTGTATAATTGGGAATTAAGCTTAAATTCAGAACTACATTCAGACACTTTGCCACCCAAAGTTAATTGCTTTGCCCCAGAACAAAAATCAATAACTACAAAGAGCCATTAAACCACATTAAGTGCTGCCTATTGATAATTACACAAACCTTAAGTATTGTAATCTACTTGTCCTATTGTTGCCAATCCCCAAATCTATAATCCCGTTGAGTCAGTTGATTGCTTTTCATACAATGCAGATTTTGGGTTGCAAGTGTCTGAATTGGTCTGATTTTTTGAATGTTTTGTATGAAATTGTAGGAAGTAACAATAGATAATTCCTCATTGTTGTGAGTGACCTAAAAATTCAGCATTTGCCCAAATTCAGACGTTTTCAGTTACCGTTAGAACACACTTACAAAGTCACCAATTTCAATTTGCACAGAAAAGTTTGTTTTCACTGCGAGTCGGGATTCCCTGGACTTCCCCTTTTTTAGTTCTGCTGAGCATAACCTTTTTGTCTGTCATTCATCTTTTAACATGGACATTCGTATATCAGCTAAACGTAAAAGGTTATGCCGACTGTACATGGACTTGGTTTATCAAAACAATAAGCAAAGCCAAATTTAAAGTCATCTGACATCGTCGAGATTTTTCAAACTTACCTCAAACAAAGAAGTCCACACGTTGTTGTGTGACCAACATATGAAACGTGTGTCGACCTTTGACCCGCCAAACTCTGAAACTGGCAGCCACTCACTCATGACAGTTTCAGGGAGTAAATAATTCTGTGTTGAAAATTCATCCAATTAGTACTTTTTTTCGACGTTTGGATGAAAAACAGTTGTGTGGATTCTGTTTCCGTAGTATGTAAGCTGCTACAGAGTCCTTGTTTGAGGTTGGTAAGTTTGAGAAATCTTGACGATGTCAGGGACAGATGGACTTTAAAAAAGGTTATGCTCAGCGAACTACCCCTTTTATAGGGCTGTGCTTTGTTTTGTCGATGGTGATTGTCAGATTGATTGTCAGTCCGCCCCGGCTTAAGGAATAGAGAAGCTTAGAAGTAGGAGAGACTGAGTAATTTGCCAAGTTACACAACAACTGAAAAGCTGCTACAGCAGGTGCACTCACTTTTGCCACACCGGGTGGGGCCACAGGCAATCGTGCCTGATATCCCCGGACACCAATCGGGATTCAATAGGTGGTGCAAGGTCAAAGATTGCCAAAAAACATCTTTGCAACAGGCTTGATCTTCTTCGCTGCAACCACTGAACACTGTCCATCCTTCGTTTTCGGATCGGCGAATTGTGTTGAAATCTCTGGCCGAATCTTCAAAACTAGGACTGCAGGTTGTCATTTCTTTCCCTGAAAAATGGATTCGGTAGTTTCTTGGGCAAAAATTGCAACAATAAAAAAGGGTGTAATGTAATGTTCATCGGGTCAGGCTGTCAAGTGTCATTGCTGTTGAATGTTTTGTTGTCAATAACGCCGTAAGATTTTGCACAGTTCCAGTACTTGTGCTAAGAATTACAGCAAAGAAGCATCTGTGAAGACGGACTACAAGATTCTGATTGCTAAAATAAAAAAAAAACCTAATATCTTTAATGAATATCAAGTTATTATTGGTGTTTATATTTTAAAATCAATAAAGTAGTTTTAATATATGGTTAGAATAAATTTAAATATTTGGTAACAATTGATTTTTACTTATCAAATATCGTCAAGGAAAATAGGTCTGTTTGGAACGAGAAATGTATTATTCAAGATGGGGAACCGGAATTTCGCAAGGGGCTTTCGCATATTTGCTTTTTCAGAGTTAGTTATCTCATGCTTTATCCTTTGCGTATTGACAGTGGGGATGATTAACAAGTGTTCCATTCACTTTATAACTGGTATAACATTTTTAACAAGATGTTCAAAGCTGATAACATTTTGTGTCGGAAACTGTAAATCAATTGGTCAGTCTGTCGCAGTTCATGGGTTGTTGAATTTGGCACACATACCACTGACACTCCACTGCAATCATACTACATTACAATACACATGATAATGCACACACGTGCACACTCAACTGCACTTTATTTTGCATAGCACGATTCTTTTGCTTCTTCACAGTGGTGGCGACTTTGTTTGGTCCTTTATCATTTTTTTCACTTGGATTTTTATTTTCATGATGGGACCGCCCTAGTCCGATGATCCTGAACAATATGCTGATGCTGTTATCAGACATAGACTTTCTAGTCATGATGAGTTGTGTGTAGTGATAGTGGCATTAAAGTCTGACTCAGCGAGTTCGAAATATAATTTTTGTTGTAATAGTTAGAAATAGTTGAAGAAACTAAAGACAGCCAACCCAAAATGCCCAATTCCAAAATTTGAGAGAATCGGGTTTGTCATCGAGATGCAGTAAACATTAATGTATTCTATATAGTCCCATAGGATACTGTGTATAACAAACACTCGGATCCGGAATTTTTAAAACAAAACTGGGAGTTTTCCATATGAAGGACATCGATTTGAGCTTAGCTATTTCAGAATATTTTCACATCAGTGATTAGTATGTTGGACAAGTCATTATGTTTATGCAAAAAACACGATTTGTCAGAAAAATGAGGGGCCGCCCTCCTCAGGAAATCTCTGAATCAGCCTTTTAAAGCAATAGTAGACATTTTTTTAAGAGCGCCCCCCAATTTTTCGAAAATTTGAGATTTTACCGTGCATTTGTAACTGGCTAGTTAAATATAGGCTGTGAATGGTTAAGCTCGAAAATGTCTATGTGTCACAAACGAAGGATTTTGTACTAGAATAATTATTATCGGGGATCCCCGTAATAATTCAACGCGCTGGAAACCGCCTTCCAATGTGAAAATAAACCGGGAAATAGCGCTATGTCGTGTCTACGCCTCATCCATTAGTTGTTTTAATAGTTCAGCCTCAGCAAGCCAAGTGAGAGGGGATTTTCTCGAGGTGGCACTATTTCTTCAAGGACGGACATAAAGGCAGAAGTTAAAAGATATGTGTGGGTTGGTGTTGCGTGGGGGTGTGTGTGTTGGGTTTCATGGTTTGTTTTGATAACGTAAGTCAAAATCTGGCGATCCCCCCCCCAATTCTAATCCACAAAATCGCCATTTTGTTGTAAATACGCATTTTTTAGCATTCTCGTGCGCAGGTACTAGTTCATAGACAATTACCAAGTAACTGTGCAAAAATTATCAAATTGTGAAATGGGGCGCTCTTAAGAAAATGTGCTAATATTGCTTTAAGCCAAGATACACAGACAGCTTCTGCTCAACTTACAGCTGCAAAGTGGCTATAAATAATCATATTTGCAAAAATGTTATATTGTAGGCCAATTCTGGAGAGTCTTCTACATAAATAACCATTTGTTTCAAGATTTGAAATCACATACGAAATTTTCAGGTGAAAGTATCTCTGGTGTCTACATAGCGGCTGCCAAAGATGTGACAGCCTGGCAATGTTGACATCAACTTTTTGTGGAAAAATTGTAGTATGGGTTAATAAAATTGGTAAGGAAATATTTACAGACTCTAGAGATGATATGTATGTCAAAGTAGAAATTAATTTTTCTTTTTATAGTAAATATAATCTCAAAACATCCAACCTAAATGGCATTGGAACTCCACAGAATACAGTTGTAACTTATGCACAAACAAAACCGCTCCGTTGTTCCTGGTTAAGTTATGCGCATGCGTACTGATGCTTGAGTGAATTATATTTTTAGATGCCCGGTAGCGTCGGCGATTCACCGGCAAACAGCGCCGAAAACTGAAGTACATACCTTTTCGCGTGAAATATATCTTACAGAAATGTAGACGAATGTCAACTTAGGAACAAAAACCATTGAAGGCTGCATGACGAAATTAACGGTAAATACTTTTTTTGGGTGGAATTTTTGATTCCTAACATGCACTATTTGCCCGCTGCCGGCGATTCACCACATCTTTAAAATAGAACAGCTTTGAAAATAAAATAAAATACATGCAGGTGGGTGCAGGCCACGAAATACGTAATTAAAAAATGCAAGTTAGCCTAAGTTATTGCCCTCAAATTAGGAAAGATCCATGTGCCTACGTTATTTTGGTAGTATGAGTACGGTCTAATACTATGCAAAACTGATCCTATTTCAGTCAACCAAGCTGGCCAAGCTAGCTGGTTTCGAAACAGACTTAATGGCGTAAGATAATTAGACTAGGAAAAGGTGATGAGAATCTTGTTACGTAATTAGCTTGAGGTTGCACCCGAATACGCACACACAAGTGTGAAGGCGATAAGTCATAATTTGTAACAATTGGGTCAAATATGTCTACTGAAATTCTTATAAAAGACACAATTCAAAACTAGCCACAAGGGTGAGAGTAGACTTCTAACTAGTTTCATTTTGTCCCATTACCTTTCGTTTTAAATTAGTAGCATGTTGAAAAATGGCAAATAAACTTCTGGAAACCATAATGTCCTTCAGAGTTATTGGATCAAGGGGGGCTGCTGTTATTTTGGGTTGGCGAAGGAGGTGCAACGGATCAGAAACGAATCCCCCTGCCAGAAGCGAAGTTTCATTATTTACACATAATAACGGTCTATTGCCGGTTGAAACCGCGAATACAAACACGTCCCTGAAACTCACATTGTATAACACATGCTTTAGTCGTGACAGTAGACCACCTGGTTTGGCCGCCATTTTTTGTTTTTTTTTAACCAATTGGAGAAAATGACAAGTTCGAATTAAAAATTCGCCGATTTCTTCTCTGGCAGTAAGGGATGCATTCATAAGAGTGCCACTACTGCGGTTATGGAGCTGTAATCAACTTTAACGATGAGGTAGTTTAGGAATAATATTTCGTATTGTAGCGTGTTGTCCCCAAGTCATTCCCACTTGGCCTTGTTCCAAATGTTTTTCAGTGGTGGACGGCCCGCCAAGCGGGCAACATCCCAGGCCCACCCAGGTTAGCGGTCAAAGATTCCGAATGTAGTTATGAGGACTCGAGTTTGGGGATTTAGGGCCATGTCACTGCCAAAATATTACGCATTTTCAAGTTATTCCATACAAGGTCTACCATGAAACACTTATAACTATTATGGAAACTGAGGTACATTTTTATTTCTTGTAACATATATTAAAATACTATAATTATTTCAAACAGTATTTTTCAAACATTGCTACTGCGCACTGATGGTCACGTGGGCGGTTACGACGGGGGAACCTACAATTCCTGAATTTTTTTCCCTCCTCGGAAAACACAGTTGAATATTGCATCCGACCTTCTAAAACAAAAACCCTACCTAAAATGCAATGACTGTATCACTAGGATTATTGTACCGATCTCATGTGTCTTTTCGTACCTAATTCGAAAATTTAATTACAAGAGATCCCCGTACCATGTTTTTTAAGATGTCAAAATTCATAATTCTATGGGAAGCAAGATTTTTCACCAAAAAATGCAACGGAATGGCCGTTTTCGTTTGTTTTTTTGCGAGGATCAGTAAGGTATCATGATGAAAATTTTTATTCATCGAACTGCGCTTGGTACAACATTGACCTTGGTGGATTCATTCATAAAAAGCACCTTCTGTGCGCATGATGAGTCATCAAGCAAACTTCTGGTTCACCGACACGTGTCCCGCGGTCAGTGACGTCATTATATGGTGGTGGCCTATTATTAGGCCTAAATCCCCAATTTCTAAACCGAAGAAAGTGGTTGTGTTATGGCACCACAGATTATGTCCACATTTTAAAAGATGAAATGCCATTAAGTTACAATTATTGGAACTACCCTAGCCCGTCATAGCTTGTTTGAAGGCATGCTCTACTCCTTAGTTTTCTGCTAAGCATACTCCACATTATGTCTTTTAATCATGTTGTCATTACCCTAGAACGAGGCCCAGACGCATTGAGGTGCAACAAAAACGTGGTACCGGACGGAAAATGCTTTTCGTTGCATCTCGGGCGTCAACAACTATTTTTTTTCGCTCAAATGACTCTCATTGCAACTCATTGCAACGTGGGACGTCCTTCCCGAAAATGACGCGATGTTCCTCGTTTTATCTGGACGTTTTCCAGAAAAGGACGCGTGTTCTCGTTGCATCTGGGACGTCTTTCTGAAAATGATGCGATGTTCCTCGTTTATTGCATCTGGGACGTCCTTCCGGGAAAAAATGAATGCGTGCTTTTTCAATTGCATTTCGGACGGTTTTTGCCTGCGAAAGGCCCCGCAATGCTTCTCATGCATTCGCACGCGATTCTTCTCGTTGCACCTGGGAGCCTTTCCGGAAATGACCGGATGTTCCTCGTTGCATCTGGGACTTCTTCCGGGAAAATTACTCGATGTTCCTCGTTGCTCTGGCCGTTAATGCTGTACGCAACTTATTCTTGGTGCCGGGAAAAACGTCCGCGATGCAATGAAACGCAAATTTTGTTTTCTCATTGCATCTGGGCCGTTAAAATAAAAATAGATTGCATCTGTTGCATCTGGGTCTGGGCCGATGTTCGGCAAAACCACCCGGTCCGGTTAGGTTTAACGATTGTGAATTATGCAAAACCATGGAATTACCTTTCTCCCCTGTACCTACTAGGGAGACCTATCCACTGTCCCTGCCTTTCGAATTTGGATCTTTTTGGGATGAGTGAGTAGTAAAGAGACATGTAAAAAGTAACAGCTAGCAAGATACAGAGAACACCGCGATGAATTGACGAAAACAAATCGAGTTGGCAGCACAATTAGTTACCTACCTCAACTTTGTCGATCTCAAAATTCCTCCAAATGTACGATATATCCCTGCTTTCACTATCAAGCACAACTTGAGATCCTATAATGCGAATGACAAATGTGAAAAAAACTTAAAAGAATTAGGCAATTAAAAATTTTGAAAAAATTGGACTACAATACATGCGGCTGAGAAAGGTTGTTTCTTCTTTCTTCTCTCTCCGAAATGATAGATTCTACTGTTTTTAGACAAATTTTTTGAGGAGACCTATTTCAAAAAGGTAATTTATTATCTAAGGAACATATCTGAATTGCTTTTGATATTTTGTTTTTCGTCTGCAGTCTGCAAATTAAAGTTGGCTCTTTGAAATGACTTGCGTCATGCTGGTTACAGGGGAAAGATATTCCATATGTTTTTTTGCATTTAAACTTCACATCCGTTAATTACAAACATGTTAAAGACATAATGTGGAGTTTATGCTTAGCAGAACTAGCTCTACTCTAGGACCCTGGACTGTCAGTAGTTCCAATGCAACCCTAAATATGAATCAATCATCGCATTCTTTAATCAGAATGAACGTTATCGTTATGGACCGCTCTATTTTAGGTTTGCACTCATTGCAGAAAGAGTGGACTTAAAGGAATAAGGTCATATTTTCATATTTGGAAAATTTGGTATGGATGGAAAGCTTAAGTAACGTATATTTACATAAAATCAAAATAAGTTTGGAAAATTGTCCACATTTGTTAGTATTTGCCCTTTTAATTTTTCCGCCCAATATCTTACTCTAAAACGATTCGACCAATCCCCATCGCAGGCAAATGGGGACTTCCAAAGTGATGACCAATCCATATTTACGTCGTTGTAACCATCATATCGCAGTGTTCCACTTTCCTATAACTGGCGTCGATGTTGGTTTTTATATCAATAATAATTAAAACACAACGAAATGAAACAAAATATTCCATTCTGTAACTTATTTCAAATTTTATAATTATTACTTTCATTACCATCATATTACGTTATCAGCACTACAATTCGAGTCAACACATGTTTTTGGTCATCCTTTGACGTCACAAGGAGAGCAAAATTGGGGGCTTTTGATCAATGAAGCCGTGGGAAAAATCCGCCCTGTTTTCTTCGTATGTCAAAAAAAAGCAAAATTAAAATGCCTCTATTTTGTTAATTTTACATCAAATGTCTTATTTTTTTCGGGAATTCGTGCTGTATGTACATATATTTTATGAAAATGTAAGTTCAACTGAGCTTGACAAAAATCTAACATATTTCCTTTAAAAACATGTAGAGCAGATTTACTGAATTCACAATGCAACTCAGATAAAATTACCCAAGTTGTTGCTATGTCCTTTTAATACAAATCAATCGACAGTGATTTTGCAAAAAAAGGCTTCGAAATAAACAAAATATACATCTACAATTTGCTTTCACATGTGAGTAATGGCGCTAGTAGTATTGCCGCTGTTATCACTGTTGGCCTGTTTCATAGGTAGATGCCAACTTGTCAACCAGGGGGTTCATTTTTCAAACACACAGTAACAAGCTTCATTTACTTGTCCTGTGTGCGGTAACAGACAGAATTAAAGAAAAAATAGGTTTCTGGAGCGTAACTTTTCTCGCTTTATTGCTGTTTTGCTCAGAAGTTTAAAATGAGCAATTTGGTGAAAAGTACAATATTGAATGGGAAAATATTTTAATTACCAAAAAGAAATAGAATTGTTCCTAATCATTTTTCTTACATGCAGTTTTGGCAGATCTGGGTGAAATATGAACATTTAAGCTTAAATTTGGCCGTTTTATAACACTTTACCTTATTTTCGGCCAAAAACTAGTTTTTGACATAAAAAAGTATTTTAAAAAAAATACAACAACTGTAGAGTGGAGTTTTTTCCATAGATTAATTATTCCTAGTTAGTTAAAACGTGTGTGAAATGCCAGCAATTCTCACTCAGTAAATTGCAGAAATAAGCCATGATGTGTTTGTGCCTGGAAGTGAAAGGTGAACGGAATTTGGCCTACATCCTATTTTTGGCCATTAACTAAAAACAAAAACATCTTTTATGATTTTACAAGGAAGTACTTTAACTAATTCACATAAAACTATTTATGTGTTTTAACCTGATGTTTTTCTAATGTTCAAAAGCTGTTAGTTGTCGGGTGCTTGTTACTGCTTGGCAGGACGTGACAATGTCCCATTGGAACGGAATACCATTGTTGAAAACAGACTAAAACTGACAACACTTCAAAGTTACCTTCATTCACAAGCCCATGCAACAACTTAAAACTACTATAAAATTAGAAGTTGCAGAGCTATTATTTTACAAGATATTAGAACTAAAGCGAGGGACGTGACAAACCTACGTCACGTCTGCATGTGAACGGAAACTTCTAATCGGTAAAGCAAAGACAGATGTAAATAGTTGTCAAAACTGTAATTTAATTTGATAGTATAGGTGAAAGGACTCCTGCCAAAAATAAGTCTCATAAAGATGGAATCTATTTCATACACAGAGCAGGCCTTCTGCCAGAAATGCTGGAAGTGACAAATTTGTGAACGGAAAAATGTGACAAGATCAAATTACGCGTAACGTTTGTACGTTTATAAACAGACATCTAATTTTTTGTATTGATATGTCTTGAAGGGTTATAATGTAATTATGAAATAAAATACCACAAATATAACCTTTGGTGTATTAGGTATTAATGAATACTGTATACAAATGTGGAACGAAAATGTCACGTCAATGCCACACGTTTGACATGGATCTAAGTCCCTGAAAAGGCTTTCACTACTTTGGTTTTTTAAATGTTTGAAAAAGCATCAACTAAATATTCAGCAAAATAAAACAATTCAACTGATAGCCTCAAAACAGGGTTTAAGGACAGAGGAAAACAAAATAACATGTTTTTCAGGTTGACAACTGTTGACCAGATTTTGACCATTGGGACCCGAGTGTCCCTGAAATACAAAGAGAAGGAACTTTGTTAAGATAGTGGAGGTAGGCCATGTAGGGACATAAGTGCAAATGCCCACATTGATCTTCCAGCCCCCTCTTTTTACACAGGTGCCCAAAGGTGTAAACTGCTAGAAAATGGCATCTACCTAGGAAAAAGGCCTGTTGTGGAACAATTATATATAGAAGATTGCCACTGAATTTGTATCTTCAGAAGGATTACTAATGAATTTTATGCATCTTATACAGTACCTGAAGAAAGAACTTGCCCAGCCCCACTAGTGGGTTTTGAGTGAACCGAGTTGAAAGATACATATCCCACTCAATCCACTCAAAGCTAAAAATCAAATACACTACCATTCACTATGTCCCACTCATTTTGGTTTAAACACTTCTGT
>JAMKCH010015757.1:0-24342 GCA_023653785.1 Ophioderma brevispina
TTTTTAATCATACACAAACAGTTGATATTTCAAATAATTTGGTCTGCTTCCAAAGGAATTGGTAGACAATCTATGTTAATTCTAGAGGCCCATCAATCTTTACGAGTGATAAATATGTTAACTTTGGAAGACGAATTGTTAACAAAGTGCCAATACCTCGTTGGTTTACCATTGGAATCATGTATTGTCTCCTTGGAATACAATTCTTCATCATGTAACCCATAGGGGAAACCAATCTCCGCTAGTGATAAATCTGTTTAGTTTTGGAAGATAAATTGTTAACACCACCAAAACAAGAACTAGCCTACAGACACACATCTTGCATGTATAATCTTTTTTATTTGGTGAAAGACCATACTTCCTGTAAGTCGCTAATCAATAATAATCTGGAAACCATGGTCCCTGTGCTGCAGCTATTTGGGGCTTCAAGTATAATATTCAATTCGACATGTCTGACAGTTTTTGTACTGGAGGCCAAGGGATATAGAAAATTTGGCTACCAATAAATTAAAAACAAAAATTCCCTTAAAAAGGAAAAAGCAGAAATTAGAGGATAGTTTTAGAGCATACAAAAATTGGTTTTTTTTGGCGTAACCCGACTGACCCTACAAAACCCTGGCCGACTTGAAAGTTTTATGCAATTAGCACAAAATAAAAAAAATAATTCTGCCACCGCCCCATTTTTTTTCATCCAAAATTAAAAAAAATATTTTTAATTTTTTATAGTTTTTTGATATTTTATTAACAACACAGACAAAGCAACTACAACAATTAAATAAAACGTCTTTGCTATGTCATTGAAAAAAAGCTTTAAATAGTAGCATCTTGTGTGATCATTTTAGAGTACACTTGAGAAGACTAAAAAAAAAATAATAATCTGGACCGACCTGAGATTTCTTTTTGCTCCCGTTACGGCCAAACAAACATATTTTTTTATGCCTTAACGATTACTTTCAAATATGTTAACTAGTGGTTTGCTAGTTGACAATTTTGATAATAGAGAAGTGCATATTTGTTTATTTGCATGGATTGGAAAAACAAATGGAAATTGGACGAAATTGAATTGGAGGACCAATTGGTAATTTTACTAAATGGGAATTGACCAAATGGGAATGGACTCAAATGGAATTGGCCCAAGTGGGGATTGGACCAATTGGGAATTTGACGCAAATGGGAATTGAACAAATGGGAGTTTGGAAAAATGGGAAAATTGGAACAATGGGAATTGGACAAATGGGAATGGACCAAGTGGGAAGGGACCAATGGAATTGGACCAAGGGGAAATGTGGAAATGGAATTGGAACAAATGGGAATTGGGCTAAATGGGAATTGGACTAAATCGGAATTTAAACCAAATGGGAATTGGAACTAAATGGGAATTGGACTAAAAGGGAATTGGACTAAATCAGAATTTAAAACCAAAAATAGGAAGTGGACCAAATTGGAATTGGACCTAATGGAAATTGGATCAAATGGGAATTGGACCACATGGAAATTGGACAAATGGGAATTGGACCAAATGGGAAAAAATTAGACCAAATGGGAATTGGCCCAAATTGAGTTTTTTTTAAAAAAAGTAAAAAATTGACAAAATGGGAATTGGAACGCAAATGAGAATTGGACTAAATGTGATTTGACCAAATGATTTTGGACTAATGGGAAGGGACCAATGGGAATGGACCAAGTGGAAAATTGGACTAATGAGAATTGGTTTGAATGGGAATTGGACTAAAAAACAGAAAGGAGAAATGGATTTGGACTAAATGGGAAAAACCTGTGGTATGCAGCCTCCTCCATGCTGGCGTGGATTATCTATAATAATTCAAATATGTACATTTAATTCAAGTCAGCTTTCCATGTTGTCATGTTCAAAAAAACATATTTTTTCTTTCTTTGATGTTTTTAACTGAATTCAGTTATTTGTTTTCTTTCTTTCTTCTTTCATTCATGGTTTGGATTGTACTTTCTACTACTGCTATTACTACTATTTCCATCGTGAAATATAGGTAAGTAACCCCAAATTAGGTTAATGTTGTATGTCTACTCCCTATTAAATTGTAAAGGTGTTTTTTCCGATCCGATCGTTTGGGACCCCCCTGATTTGCCCGAAGTGTATCAATTTTGATATCAATACAAAGGCTGTAATTTTTTTAATTGTCGTCCTGAAATTTTAGTTTTCAAATCTCATTTCTTTCTCAAGATACAGATCAAAAACTACCATTTTAATGGTTACCAACCAACAATATAGCACAGTTTGTGAATAGAGCGTTGCACTATGCATTATCGCGTCTAGTCTAGCATAAAAACCGCAAGTACTTGGTTCCCACGGTACTTGATGGTCCAATGTGTGTACAAATGTCAGGTTCTCATATCAGATTACAGAACATGAATAGACAAACTTCGAAAACCGCACCGTTATTAATTTTGTGTCTTAAATTCCTTATAGAGTTAAAATTCCTGATGTGGAATGTGGGTTTTTGTGTTTTTTTGAAAGCGTAACATCTTTTTGAGAAAGATTTAGGCCAACATTGTTTTTTATTGGACATGGAGCAAAATTTAATCCAAAACAAAATGAGTGTATTCTGGAGGGTAACTTCTGTGATATTAATATTTTCAAGGAAAAAATAAAGAAGGGCAACAAACAAACACACCAAACCAACCAGCAAACAAACAAACAAACAAATCCAAACCCAAAAACAAGCAAACCAATACAAACAAAACAAAAACAAAAGCAAAAACAAAAAATTACTACTGTCGTTGTGGATTTTAAAAAAATGTGGTAAATTTGACTTTTTTTTTTTTATTGAAAGTATTCCCTAATTTTGCATAATATATTGTCTTTACAAGGGTGCTATTTTTTTCTTAACCCTCCATGGTACGAAAACAAACCAACAACACCAACAAATTGATGATATCGTGTGAAATCCACGACACTGATTTTTCCTCTTTATAAAGTTTCACAGCATGTTTAGAATTGGGTTGAATTTGCATCATTGAAGAATACTAGATTTGATGAGAATCCATGGATCTCAATTTAGTAATGTGTAACATTAATAGAAAAGTTTGGTGAAAATGCATTTGAATTCTTCCTATGGGTCTTTTGTAAAGATTCATTTCCATGTTTATGTTTTACATTACATTCCATCTAAGGCCAAAAAAAAGAAGTTTGTCTCTGGCCCCCACGTGCATACTTTTAAAATCAACATTTGTGTTAGCGAGCGCTTAGAACGCTGCCTGGCGATATTTATATTATTTTTTTTCCCCTCTCTTTTCTTCTGAATCGCACTGGCCCGTCCCTGATTTGATGACAGTCGTAGACTATTGGACACTATAGCACAAACGATCTGTCTCTATTAGAAAGGGGCCCCCCTGTTTTCCTCCCACACCCCTCCCGTTTTGATTTTCGAAAAGGTGAAAAACAAAGTATTTTTTTTCTTGGTTTTTTTTGATTTCTTAAAAAATATCATAATTATTGTTATGCCAGGCGTGCAATCACAAGAAAGTCGGCGAAGTGCCGCTCAGGGACTGGGCTTGCACCATGCTTCGAAATGGCATTGCCTACAGAATTTGGCCATGTCTCTCCTTGAATGGAAGCAGTGGCAATCATTGCAATCGGGCCTTTTATCTTCAAAATGCATGCCAGTTCTCGCCAGGTGGCGGAATGAGTATTGGAGACCTGGTTGGAGCACCCAGATTTGATTCAAAATTTTGGTAGCAGAGGCAGTAAGCATGGCCCCCCCCAAAATGGCTAGACTAAGCCCTTTTTTCTAAAAAAAAAAAAAAAGAGCTTGGCAACTGCTTTTTTGTTCAAAAGGTCAGAGAGACCAACTTCTTTTTTTTTTTTTGGCCTAAACATTTTTTAACCGACTAGTTTGCTCAAAAAACTGGTCAAATTTGACTTTGATGTGGAAAAATTGTTAGAGATAAATGGTGCATTGAAATTTTTTTTTTAAAATTTAGATTTTCTCTGGATAAAATTTCATACAGGTATCGAATGTACACACATACTATACTTAGGCCATTGCTCAACTGATCTAACACCTCTCAACCCTTTTAGGTTACTCTTTTTAACACTTGCATCATTTCTATAAATTGGCAATTATAGCCTCAAACAACATTACACACTATGACAACAACAACAACAACAACAACCCAAATACTTTTTGGTAAGCATGCCTTCTTAGGTTTCCAATTGTTTTTCTGAAATTTAGCTGAGATCTTAATTCTCTGTGCTCAAATATATTTATTGAAAGTCAGATATTAAGGACAAGATTTTGAGATTCATAGATTTGATCCCCCTAACTTACCCCCTAAAGTTTTTAACATCGTAGTACTACTCTTGACATAGTACATTACTTTTGACATGTATGTGCTGGCTATTCTGATATGTGCAGATTATTAACCCTAACTGCCTTTTGGTTTCTGCTCTAGCATCTCCAGAGAGAAGGAAAGGGGTAAAGGGATAGAACTAAAGAAACCTGAATGCCCCCTGCGGGATTCGAACCCGGGGCCCGATCCGGCCACCATTCCATATGCAGGCAAAATGGCAAGCCACAAAGGAGTCGCTGGCCCGGCCAGTAATATCGTGCCCATTGAGTTTTGGTGGCGATGACGTCATGCATCTTTTTTTGGACTTATGCATTTCCCCACTCAGCTCATTGAGATATATTGGTGTTTGAGGGTGTAAGGGCTAGCTAGAACAAAGTAGAGATTTGACCACAAACGCACCACAATTACAATGCAGTAGCACATTTATCAGTAACTAGTCAATCATAAAGCAAAAATGCACATCTGGCAATGGGTTTTTAAGGATATCTTTAAACCATAAGGCCAAACAGAAGATGTTAAAATCCTCTAACCCTCCTAATTTATTTTATAAGTAGACAATAGGCAAGCATTGAGCCAGTATAAATTCACAGAAGTTGAGTTTTTTTGTACCAAGTGATATGGCAGCGAAGGCCCATTGCAAGTTTTGTGCAAAGGAAATTGAAACAATTAGTATATCAGAATTATGGAAAAACGATAATGCCAGGATACAATCACCACACCCTACATTTCTTGGTAAGGCCCCTCGTGAAATGAATTTAACGTTTCCCCCCAATGAGGTTTCAATAATGAAACAAGGTCGCTTTTAATATCGGTTAAAATTGGTTGCACTTGTCTCAGATTACTCATGACTCAAAAAAACTGTTAATGATAATGTTCATTTATGAATGTTGTGCATATGTTTGCTGGGTGCCCTGTAACCCCCCCCCCCCCCCCCCCCCACCCCCCGAGATGATATCACATTTTGTACATTATCTCTCATTGGCTATCACATGATATAACTTCAGGTACCCAATCAAATAGATCCTTTTATATATCCTGTGTATATCAATAATCGACTCTAAACCTCAGGGGTTAAATTTTAAGTCAATTTTCCCTCAAGGATATCTAAATGAAACTTTCTTCCCTCCCTCTGATTTTGATAATTCCCCCTTTCTCTTCTCCCTCCCCCCCCCACTTTGATAATTCAATTCCCTTCTCCCCACTCCTCCCCCAATTTTGATATCCTTTCTTCAATCCCCAAATATGATCATTCCCTTCCTCCCTCCCCCCCCAAATTGCTAATCCTTTCTTCATCCCCAAATTTGTAATTCCCTTTCTCCCCCCCCAAATTGAAAATTCCTTTCTTCATATCCCCAAATTTGGGAAATTCCCCTTTCTCCCTCCCCCAAATTTGACAATTCCTTTCTTCATCACCAATTTGATAATTCTTTCTCCTCCCCCAAATTTGATAATTCCTTTCTATCTTTCTTCATATCCCCAAATTTGATTAATTTCCCTTTCCCCCCTTCCCCCCCCCCCCCCTTTGTAATTCCATCCTTTCTTCATCCCCAAATTTGATAATTCCCTTTCTCCCTCCCCCAAATTTGATAATTCCCTTTCTTCAAACCCAAATTTGATAATTCCCCCTTTCTCCCTCCCCAAATTTGATAATTCCCTTTCTTCATCCCCAAATTTGGAGAATTCCCTTCTCCATCCCCCAAATTTGATAATTCCTTCTTCAACAATCCCAATTTTGATAATTCCCTTTCTATTCCCTTTCTCCCTCCCCCAAATTTGATAATTCCTTTCTTTTCTTCATCCCCAAATTTGATAATTGCCCCTTTCTTCCCCTCCTCCCCATCAAAAGGCATCAACCCGGTAAGTGAAAATCATTCCCACACACTTCTTCCTTGATTGATCTATTTAATCTGAATGTGACTCCATCCCTGTCATAAAGATATCCCTATCCTCCATCAACCGCTCTCATGATAATTTTTGCCTCGCTTAGACTTCCATCAAATGGTCACTTTCATTCCCATGGAGCCACTTTGATTGCATTATCTATCCCCTCTCTCCTCCTAGAATGAGCTTGGGTCCGAATTTGATGACTCAACCATGGCCTGCGTGTTTATGAACCAGTACAATCGGTTCAATCATAAAAATTCCGCAGTTATAATGATCCCGGTCAGTGTAGTTAATTCATCCTTAACAGCCAGACTGGAGTCTTGTTTGCAATTAAAACAATACAAAATATTGATAGTGTATGAAAAGTCCTGGTAAGTATGTAATAAATTGATTTACTAGGCGATTACCCCGGGTTTCGCGGTTCTCGGGTTTTTGCGTTCCTTTGACCTTGAAGACCCCTAATGACCTTGTCATGCCCTTTAAAATTGTTTGGCATCAAAAAAATCGCCCCCACCCTCCAGTTTCATGTCCATACAACAACGTTTGCCCTAACCCCCTATTTGACCTCATTGACCTGAATGACCCCCTGGATGACCTTGATCCACTAACCAATACAACCTCTCTTCGGACGGTCAAGCGACACCCACCCACCAAGTTTCAGGAATCCGTGGCGAACCCTCGTCTTCCAAGAAACCAAACGGTTAACCTCATTATTCATTTGACCTTGAAGTGACCCCTAATGACCTGGTTGTGACCTTCTGCGAAATTTTGTGGATCAAAAATCCCCCCCCCCTCGCCAGTTTCATTTCCATCACCACGTTTACCCTATTTTTGACACTCATCTTTGACCTTGAATTACCCTGATGACCTTTTTATCCACAAACCATACAACCTCATATCGCCGTCAAGAATCGATCCCACCCTCCAATCCACCCTCAAGTTCATGCCCTACCAGAACGTTTCCCTATTTGACCTCATTTGCCTTGAATGACCCTGATGACCTTTGATTCAGTAACCAATCCAACTCGGTCTTGGACGGTCAGGGACACCCACCCACCAAGTTCAGGAACGTGCGACCGTCGGTCTCCAAGAAAACCAACGTTAAAAACCTCTTTGATTGACCTTGAATGACCCCTAATTGACTTTGTTGTGACTTCAAAATTTTTGGCTCAAAGTCAACCCACCCTCCAATTTTCACGTCCATACACCAACGTTACCCATTTGACCTCATTTGACCTTGATGACCCTGATTACCTTTGATTCCACTAACTAATACAACCTTGGTGTTCAGGGTGGTCCAAGGGGCACCCACCCCCCAAGTTTCAGGAACGTGCGACCCTCAGTCTCCAAGAAACCAACGTTTAACTCATTTGACCTTGAATAACCCCAATGAGCCTTGTCGTGACCTTCAATTTTCGGCATCAAAAATCGACCGCAACCCATCCCAGTTCATGTCCCCACACCACGTTTACCCCAGTTGACCTCATTTGAACTTGCATGACCCCTGATGCCCTTTCATCCACTAACTAATACAACTCGGTGTCGGGAGCCGGTCAAGGGGCACCCCCCACCAAGTTTCAGGAACGTGCGACACTCAGTCTCCAGAAACCAACGTTTAACACGCTCATTGACCTCGAGATGACCCAATGACCTTGTCGTGACCTCACAAACATTTTCGGCATCAAAAATCAAACGCACCCTCTCCAAGTTCATGTTCATACACCACGTTTACCCCATATGACCCTCAGTTTGACCTTGAATGACCCGATGACCTTTGATCCCTACCCAAGACAAACTCGTCTTCCGGAAGGTCAAGGGCATCCCGCCCACCAGTTTCAGGAACGTGCGACCCTCGGTCTCCTAAAAAATAGACACGGCGTCTCATTTGACCATTTTTGACCTCGAATGACCCCCGAATGACCTTTGATCCACTAACCAATACAACTCGTCTTCGGAAGTCAAGGGGCACCCGCCCACCAATTTCAAAACGTGCTACCCACTGGTCTCCGAGAAACATAGACAGCGGTCGACAGACAGACACACCCGCATACCACCGGTTTAATAATAGATTAGTACAGATGGATGGCTCTGATGGGTCGAAAGGATTGTGTGGAGTGATGGATTGCACAATATTATTGGCACCATGGGTTTGATCAAGATGGTTCTTTGTCTTATATATAGAAAGACAGGATATTAAAAGAGAAAATCATATAGCACGTTTACACTAGAGAAAATTTGAATTGAATTCGATATTATTTTTGAATTACGACTAAGGATTGTGCCATAAATTATAGAATTGTTGGGTTTATACTGAAAGAGCCGTTTTTCCGAATTCGCTTTTAGAAAATAATTAATCTTCCGTTTCAACATTATTTCGTCGCGGATCTTCAACATGGCGGCCAACGCTAAATTTGGGTTGCTCTCGGCTGCCGTGATTAGCTTTTCGGAGAATAGTCCTAAATTATCAAGAACACGGCAAAAGTAGAGGAAAACTAGACAACAACGTCTTAAGTCCGAATTCTTTTGAAATGAACCGGCGGCTCTAACCTTCATGCTCTCACCCTGTTGTTTAAAAGCACACTTGCCTTGCTTGGTGATAAGCCGGAAATGTGGCGAGCAGGTCACTGTTTTACGACCACATTATACATGAACTCGATTACGTGTTTCGTTTTACATTCAAATTAGTTCAATTCAAAAATGACGACTTTATTCGAATCACTCACTTAAGTTGCTAAAAAGCAACTTTAATTTTGACTTTTTTGAAGGCGTATCGATTCCTACTGCGCTGTTTAGGGGACTGGGTCCTGAAAAAGTGAAGTCGATGACGACTCAATCGATTCCCTTCGACTTTTGGCCTAGTTAACGGGCTATTGTTATGGCTACACTGTAATGGTTAATTAAGGGGGGTGAATAAGTCCAATTTAAGATATATAAAGTGATGGATTGCACAATATTGTGGACCATGATTGGGACAGGATGAATTTTAAGATGACTTAGGAAGACAGCAAGATTTCACTTAGGAATTGGTCTTCTTATTGCTAAACTGTAATGGTTAATTATTGTCCTGTCAATTTTTTTATTGTTTCTACTTTAAAACAGATTTCAACCCTAGCTGTAACTGTAATCCTATACCTGACTTTAACCCTAACCCAAATTCTAATCTTAAACCCTAAATTCTACATCTACCCTTAATAAATTCTACTCCTCTAAATGTAAATGAGTGAAAAATTTCACTCTCAAAAAGAGGTGAAGTTGCTTGTAAACACACTAAGATGAGTGAATTTTACTTTAAAAGAGCAAGTTCTATCTCAAAAAAGTATTTTCTACTTGTTTTTGCAGAGTTAAACACAGGACAACACCTTTGAGGAGTTAAACAAGGCAATAACATGAAATGAGTGGAGTTCCCTCCTTTTGGTGGATTTCACTCTTTTGGAGAGAAATTTGTCTCTTTTAAAAGTACAAACCACTTATTTTTGGAGTGGTTTACAGAGTATACTCTTTTGGGGAGTGAAATTTTTTTTTTTTTTTTTTTTTTTTTTTTTTTTAAAAAAAAAAAATAAAAAATTTAAAAAAGAAGGAAATTTTTTTTTTTTTAAATAAATTGATTTTCAGAAGTCAAGGTGGCAACGATGTTAGAAAACTGTTGGAAACCCATTAATGACAATTTTGTATAAGTGCATTGAGCTATACCCAGTGAGGTCATGAAAACTACAACGTTGCAAAATCAAAATGTAATTTCTTCTAGATAGTCCAATACCATATAAAATTGTAGCTTTTTGTGTAAAGATGATCAAATCTATGCACCATATTAGGCATACATCATGCTATTTGGTTCAGAGGATTCCAAATTTCATAATTTTGAGCGCGAGAGGTACATATTGTGTGTTAAATTTACACGTAATTATCAAAGATTGAATCGACTGCCTCTACTGCTACTGCTGACTATCTCTTTAATTCTGTACCCCTTATACAACTCGTTTTATTCTGCCCTACCATTTCTATTGCAATATAACACAAGTAGACTTTTTGCTGACAAAAAAGCATTGACCTCAATTCTTTGGATTCATCTTCTGTCCACAAAACTGCTTCCCTCTCCTCCGATGCTGAACTTCTGCACGAGGGTGGTTTGAATCAAACCCATAATGCATTGCAATGTGGCCTATACTGTACTGTACTAACACATGTCATTACTTAGGGATAAAAATTGTTCAAGGAGTTAAAAGGAATCATAGACATTGTCATGATCATGCTAAACTTCATTAAGTACAATGCTTTGTGTGCTAAAACGAGGGTATAAGTCAGGGTTTTTAATGTGTTAAGAATAGAATTTTGTGGGATCACATGACGATATTGAGGTGTAGTTCCCCAAAACTATTGCCATTGTTGGGATGGAATCACTCCACCCCGGGAACTTCGGCAACCCCTATATAAAGAGAGACATTTCCAGAAGGTGGACCCCATTTTTGTTTAAACTCACGTTTTTTGTGCATTTTAGAATGCATACCAACATCTTCAATGCACTTGTAAGTGATAACCAAATCACCCGTCTTCATAAAAGAAAAAGATGATTTAATAGTTTGCGGTCATGCCAGCTTATAAGAGACATAATGAGAGTTCCAGAAAGACTCGCCCTCAATTTTTGTCGACCCCGAAACCCCGTTTTTTTTTGCATATTTGGAATGCTTACCATGTAATTATATCACACCTGAAGTATATAAGCTTAATACGCCATCTTTACTACTATAAGACGACGATTTAGTACTTTCTTCTGTCGTGCAGACAGAAAGTCCAGCATGTTTTCTATGGGGACGATTGCGGTAGCAGGCAAGTTCCAAAACCAGGGGTTGCGGGTTGCGTTTGTACGTGGTTGTTCAACAACCTTTGAAACAGTCTCGGTAGGTGGTCTATAATACGACCGATCCAGTGAAAATTATAGACATTTGTAGCCTAAAAAAAATTCTCTCCGTCACTTAACTGATTGGGTGATTGGGGACAATAGGCAATTTCAAACTTTTGTTTTTGGTTTTCTTTTCTGATTGTTATCCAATAACCTCAAAATTCTCAGATGGACTCCAACCAAGTATAAACTTAGAGAGATTTCTATCCTTCAGAAATCTTGTGGTCCCTTTAGACTCCCACATATTCCTCTTACAATAACATACAAAAAACAGGACTCTACTCTAACTCTAGTATTGACGCATAAACCTCCCAGATTGCATGGCATCCCTTATAATAAGTGCTATACTGCGTACCAAAAAAAGTCCCCCTGCATGTGGTTTGTAGATGGCAACACACACATGGTTAATTCCCAGCGTTCATATTAAAGCCACTTCAGTGATATCCGAAAGAGTGAAATATGAAATTTGCCAGGAATACTATAAAGGATAAGTAGAGAATTCTCATAAGTTACTGTTTTTCCAACCTGAAGAATTGACATAAAAGGAACAAAACGACAGTGTTCAAATAGTTCAAATACAAATCTTAAACAAATCCCATTTCATTACGTGTTGTAAGTACGTGTCCGAACGGACACTAATGACCAAAATATCCGCGTTTGTCCTTATTAGGTTAAGGACAAAATGCTCTTATTAGGTTGCTTCTAAATCGTTTTTATGTTCCAATTCCTGCTCAGTGCTCTTAACAGGCCGTTATACTTGCGGCAGGAAAATATTCTTCATTACATGTTTTCTTTGTTACACTCAGGTGTAAATGTTAATCCTAATGTTAAAATGTATGGTGATACAAGGGAATGCTGTCATCTGGGAGTACAATCCCACAGAGCCTTCTTCCAACAGTCAACGTCCCGATCTGTGTCTTGATTAACAAGTCTACTGGCAAAGCGTTGATAGTTGAGCTAACTGTTCCTTTGAACAAATAATCAAAAAAGCTATGACCTTAAGTGCAACAAATACGGCAGTCTAGTTTTTAGATCTTAATTCAAGAGGTAATCACACCACAAACCTTGTTGTGCTTGAAGTAGGGGCCTAGGGGATTGATAACAAAAGAATAATAAACTTCGTCTTCGATCAATTTTTAAATTATCGAGACCTGCCTTGCCCAAATCAGTTGCCAAATATTTCCAAGATTGCTCTATTATGCTCATATGCCGATGAATAGTAAAAATGAAACCTTGTGAGGGATGAAATCTCATTATTAAAATTGTAATATGCTCTCACTCTATATTGCTGAGCTGTCCCCTCTGATTCACACCTGATGTGTTTTATAATTATATGTATTTATGTTAAATTTGTAAATTGTTATTCCGTAAAGTGCGTAACCCTGCTTTGACCCACGTTAACGTTGATCGTTGGTGTGTTGGTTTTGTCTGGGTTTTTGTATGCTTTTAAAACCATCGTTAATAAAGTAATGCATATAATAGGATACCTATACTATCAGTACAAACAATCTGATTTTTGATGATTTTTTGATTTGTCTGATTTAGCAAAGTCATGCTTTAAATCCTTTTTTTTAAATACACAATACACAGCTTCATAACTTTGTACCCTTTGGAACGGTGACTGAAAGAGTGCACATTGGATAGCAAATTGTATACTAAGTTTGATGTTTGTGTGCAGTGAGGGGTATTTTTTTTGTTACCACAGTATATTCTCTACCTCTCTGGTCCGCCGTCATTCTTAAAAGCACACATCGTCCCAGTGATTCACTGGCTTCAACATTCAGGTCATGTACGGAAGTAAACGTAACAAGCCTGGGCTTGTAGCCTCAAATGTGCGACTACAAACATCCGACTGTGTCCGACTATCCCTTTAGCTAGCCAACCCGGGTTAGTCACAACCGTGCCAGTTGGCGTTGTTTTTAATCGGTAAAATGTGTAATTTGGGTACACTGAAGCCGGTTGCCATTTGGGGACGCATTGCATGTGCTATTCTCAAGTGTCTGTGTTTGAACAAGTGTCAGTTAGTATTGACAGTCAAGAGTGAGGAAAGGAGGAAGGGGGTGTTGCATGGTCCTGTAGAAGAATGCGTGGCCACTACAACCTTTGTCTGTTTGATATAGCCATTGAATTGCAAGTAAAAACTGCCATAAAGTTAACAGATGCTTATTTTATTTGTAATTGTCTCTTTCAAGATCTCATTCAAACTTGCTTTGTTTGGTAGTCTGGTGGTCTGGTAAAAATGTTAACCCTAAACATAATTGCATACTGTTTCCCACATGCATGCGCACATTTTCATGCACTTTCAGAGAATGCCCAGTTTTCCGTTTTTTCCTGGAAATCCAGGTTTTTTAACAACCCCAAAAACTTTCTGGGTTTTTTTCCGTTTGTTTGTTGTTAGTACAGAGTTTCCAAAAAAACCCTGTTTTCCGTCGTCTTGTGAGCCAAAAATAAATGAATGTGATTTCACGACGAGCTTTTAGTGCTATATAACGCTCCCATCCGGCAACCGAAATTTACACGTGTTCGTGGTTTTTCCGTCTCGATCGACATACCGTTAACCATTCTACAAGAAATCTTATGAGGGGGTACCGGTAAGCGATCCTCCTAAGGCATTCGTGTAGGGTTGATCACGATGGCGATGTGTGTTATTATTTGTATGGGAATAATTATGCCGTATATTTGCGGTAGGAAAAATGGAAAATTTTAAAGATATTGAACGGACTGATGATTTAACAAGCAATAAAGGAACGATAAAGAATAAATGGAACTGGTCAAGGTTTGAAAAGAGAAAGATGACAACGACGATTTTTTATCATAGTACAGAGGAAACTGAAACCCAAGCTCGACTGTAGTAATAACTGCACATGTGGACTGTCACCATGGTGTAGAAACGTGCAAATTATGGATCGTCGGGGAGAAAGCGATCAAAGGATCAATGGTTACACAATAAAGATGTACTAAAGAAACAGGGAGGGCAATTGACAAAATGCACAGAGTTTACCAGCCTTGTTGTTCAAGCCGCTGCTGTGAGGACTTTAACACTGTTAATAACAAAACCATCACTGTTAATAACAGAAACCATCAGCTGGCAAGGCTAGGTTAAGGCATTTTAAGTCAGCCCATTGTCCTGCCTGTTGATCAGTCTTGATTATGATGATGATTATCATGACATCTGATCTGAAACATGGAAATTTGTCAACAGATAAGTATATTTTCAATGAAAAATTACCATTTTAAATCCTGTATTTTTTCAAAGAAATTTGTACTCCAGATTGACCTTCTAGGTGATTTAAAAATGCTAAAATCCAGGAAGCTTCCGGGGGCGCTGCCCCTGGCCCTCCCCCCTGGACCCGCTAGGGGGGCCTAAAGCGGCCGCCCTGGACCCCCGGCAGATTTTCAGGGTTTTTTTTCCATCAGGTTGCTGCATCTCTCTGTTGCTGTAATGGTCTTTGGGTAGAAGCCCCACACTTACCCTTTTCACAAGTGGGGGCAAAGGTCATCTACAAGTCTTAGAGATCATTGCCCAAATAAATGGTCCGAATTATCAAACTTCTTTGGTTTATCCACATAATATGTCCATCGATTTTTGACACTTGAACTAATTATGGTCCTTTGGTGTTCCACGTGTTGTGACCTCTAGGTGACCTGTGTGACCTCATGTGACCTTAGTGAGCTCATGTGAACTTTGTTTCCATTCACTACATTCCCATGGCAGATGACGACACTGCTTCAGTGAACTCTGTATTTTTATAACCAAGACCATGGTCTGTAAAGAATTTGCTTGTAGTTTGGACTGGGCTGGGCGGTGGTGGTCCATTGCCCTATCCTATAGTCCTTACAGAAATACTTCAGGCTGGAAAAAATAGTGATTTTTTTAATACTAGTATTTTAAAGCCACTATCAGTCATTTTTTTTCCCAAATTCAAAGCCCATTTTGTCCTTAATTGGCTAGTGTTTAGGTGGTCATATCAACACCTTTCATAACTTTTCTTTGGTGAAAACAGACACCTATGCATTAAAATCGGTCTTCAAGATGCCATTTAACTGCTATTTCTGGGCCTTAAAAAGTCGCCACCTGACTTTTATTAGTAACCAAAGCAAAAAAATCACAATATCTTCGACAAATACGGTGTGTGTTACGCTTAGCCACTACAGGGGTCTTTACTACAACAATTTCCAATCAAACAATGGGGCAAAAAAAAATGACTTTGATGAAAAATAGTGGGCGATGTGTTACATTGTGAAGAAATCGCTGATAGTGGCTTAAGTGTCTATGTTGTGGATATCAAATTTTGATTTTAGAAAACAATACTTATGCAATTTCAATGATACACAAGCTTTTGAGGGAAAGATTTTTCGTTTCTTTGTTGCGTAAATTTACAAGAAGCTGCTCATTTCTTGTGATAGTTTGGTTTCTTACATAATTCTAGGTTCTTGCGAGGGAGAAGAGAACTCCTCCTCAGCATCGTTCTGCCATTCGATGGCCCCAGCCTGTCCTCTGTCACCTTGAACATTTTCATCAGCGATGGGTCTTAGCTCACCTTTTTTTGTGTTCGCAGATTGTTTTTACAGCATGGCTCTGTATTTACGTAGCTTGAGGTTGTTGCTCTCTGTCGTGTTGCAGTTGTTCTAGAAAATAGGAAATTTAGAAAACAAAAAAACCCAATAATTGAATGTGGTATGAGGGAATTCTTCAAATAGACACTGGCACATTTGAAAATAGTGCGCCTCAAGATTTTTCAAATCGATATTTGTTGGCATGTGGAGAGTGCATTCTGAATACAAAATCCCTCACCCTGCTACATTATTAAGACCTAAATCATCTGCCTTATTTGTCTCCGGGAGTCCCTATTTTCTATAAGTGTCTCGACCGAAACGTCGCCGGCAAGTTAAATCAGCAGACGATGAAAATGGCGTTTAACACAAGAATATGCATTACCGGGAATGCTTGTTTCCCATGCTATGCACACTGTTGATCGGTCTATAACTTTGTGGTTTAATATCAGTGAGTCCGAGTCAAAAAATATTCATGTTTAAGTACACATTTGTTGAAGAAGTTAGGCAAGGGAAAACTTAAAAGTGGCCTAAAATTACTTGGATGTCTTTATCCTCATATCAAAGTCCCTGTTTGGGTATGTTATTTTTCTTTCTGTGGAAAATATATCTCTATTCTACCAATGGCCCTAGATTATCTTTGAGAGCAAATTGAAGATGAAGAAGAAGAAAGAGAATTTCATATTTTTGTGAATGTGCCAGGCTGCTTTAACAAGAAGAAATAAAAATCTCTTTGAATTTATCAAGATCCTCGAAATCCAAAACCTGCTGCCTTTATTAAAAGTGTGACCTTTTGGCCATCTATACGGCAAAGCTAAACCCTTTTGCTTGCCTCTTGAATGAGTCTTAACTTTAGACCCGGGTTGAAAATCAGGCTTTTCTTTAATATATGACCTTTTCACTAAAATGTGCTGCTACGAGAAGATGAGAAAACTCTCTCAGGGGTGGGTTGGGAGAAGATTTCTCATGGATGGGTCATTCCGAAACCCCCATCGGGGGGTCACACATCCCTGCCTGAAATAGCATTAATCTCACTCACTGTGGGTTGTTATGTTCAATTCGCTTCTGCTGTTGTAGCATGATCAGAAACTATTACACTTAGCTGCCCCTCCACCCTTTCAACAAGTGCTCTGGTGGAGAATGAGCAGGGATACTAAATTAAATTGGGATAGTAGGCTACTCATCACGAAGTGGAGGCATACTGCATGAAATCAGTTACTCATCATGGGTCGCCAGTCATATGTGGCGCTTGTGTAATTGTATTCTTACAGTACGTCAGACTGCCTGAATAACTTGGAAGGTAACGGATGAGGAGTTGTTATAGCCTGAAAGAAGAGAGTATTAATTGATGATATAACCCATACCGTTGGAACTGAATTGGGGGGTAGGACATGATCAGCTCGATTTGTGCATTGGGATCCAAATTGTAATTTGGGGAACTGCTACGTGCATTTGCCACGACAGTCTCGTCTCAGTATTAATTAAACAAACTTAATCTTAAATCTTTGACAATACATCTTAGTATTATCAGGATAATTTAGGAATAAATTATTGAATTAAATCCTGTCGGAGTTCAGTGGATTAACCCTGCGCAAAATAGCGTATTTAATTACGGTCATTCGATTTAATATTTGTGACCATGCCTAGCCCTTTAGTCAATCTATGTGCACTGTCTGATATTCGTAACTGTCTGAATATGCGGAAGAGCGGCCCTCCCACTGTCAAGGAGTCTTTGACAAAGGCTAGCTCCTCTCGGGTTACGCCGGAGTTGTTGTCAATTTTCTACCCCCCCTTCTGAATTCCTAACCCACCCCCCCCCCCCCCGCCCCCCCCCGGAAACCCTTGGGAAAGTCCCTCCTTACTGGCAACATATCCAAGTTGTTGATGGGTTTTCCCTCTAGTTCTACTAATGATTATGTCAAAGAGTGTTCCCTCTGAGAGCCATTCCTATCCTTTATCAAGAAGGCCCTGTGGATTAAAGAGAGGAAAAAAAAGAAACTTACTCTCGCGTTGACTGCTGGATTACGTGAAATAGCGGTTGTGAAGTTGTGTCGTTATAAGGTAATCCAAGAGCCCGTCATCTTATTGATTGAGTCTTGAAAACACTGTTCCCGTACAAGAAAATGTCAATACTTGCTGGAGACTCTTGCTACTATGGCTAAGATGGATTGGCCAAGTAGGCTCCGGATGAATTTCCGGTGGGCAAAGGTGCTAGTAATTTGTTACAGATTAGCCAACAAAATGTGATTAATTGGTCGTGTTTTCTTGTAAAAATGTTTATAGGTAAAGCGGGCTAATTGTAATGTTTTCCTTGATGATGGTAATTGTGGTTTGTTTGTGTGTGTGTGTCATTTTGGTATTTCCTCAGATTTAACCTTGGTCTTCCAAAGGGCATTTTTTGTGACCACATCCTCGTCCCCCCGAACTACCTACCTCCAACCAAATTCGAAATTTCTTATATAATCTGAACCATTAACATTAGTATCCATGTGTACACATCTTACGTGCAAATTCGGTTGTATCTGTAACCCGAATTCCACAATTTGTATGTTCTGTCCGTAAATGTACAGAAATTATAGCATGTGGCCTATAAATGGGATCGTGGGAAGGAGCATTTGCAAGGTGCAGGATCAGCTAAGAAGTTGTGAATCAGCTTTTTCAGGGATATCTAGTGAACAATTAATAAAACAAGAGGTGCTGAAATCATGACATGCACCTTTAAAAAAAGCTTCTTTTTTATTTATTCCTTTATTTTGTTTGTGTTACCAAGGAGGGGTGGTTCCCCTCAGAAAATTTGATACATCGATACTATGAGTTTGGTGTCAATAATAGCAACATCATAAAATCGCGAGGCATTGTTTTTTCAAATTTTTACATTAGTACCCTAAATAAATTGTAATTTGCACCACAAATTGAATTGGGATTTTCAAGTATACTTTATCCAACCAGATTGGTGCAACATTACCATCAGATCGAACCATTGTTGACTTTTTACAAATGTTTCATTAGTTAATTGAACCAGCAAACAGCCAACCCAAATTGAGTCATGTCATACCATGTTAATAATTGCTACTAACAGATGGGTTTTGGCCAGTTTAATTGACGATTAAACCACCTACTGGAGGACATTGACTTTGTAGATTGTGACTTTAAATTTGAACTCTGTTTAGTTTTTTAGGTTGTTTCAAATCAAGGAACAAGGCTTATGTCTCTGTCTTTCTGTCTGCCTGCCTGTCTCTCTCTCTCCTCATCTCTCCTCCTCTCTCTCCTCTCTCTCTCCCGCTCCTCCCAAAGGGTCAAAAGTCATAGACCAAGGTCCCAAGGTCCATCTGAGGTCATTTTACAGACGCCTTCTTGCCAGGGGATGAAACAAGTTTACTTGTGTATTTGTTTTCAAGGTGAAAATAATGACTTATACTATTGTAACCTTTCAGTATGCAAAAAAGGGTTAGAGCTGGGTCTAAAGTTCAGGACCTGGTCTAAGTGTATTTTAGTAAGAGGTAATGACAAGAGGATTTGTACTTATTTTAAATTTTGCTAGTTCCAAAATAAACAAAAATATCAAAGCCTAATTTTTGACTTAGACCAGGTCGACTTATAAACTGGTCTAACTTTGTTGTGCATATGGGCCTTAATCTAATCATGAATTTGCTATTTATAATTTTGCTATTTGAACAAAATAATTTTGTGCAGAAATAATGGCTATGCATGTTATATAAACCTTGAATCTCATCATGATTTACTAAAAAGTAATTTCATTCGGCCGACTGAAAAAAGGTTGGTAACAGCGTACTCGCAATATAGCAATCTTAGCAAAATCATCAGTGTACAGGCTAGCGATTTGGGAATATGAATCTGTAAGCGAAATTGAAGATTATCATTTTGAAGTGTAGGGAGAACACGGAATCCACCCTGTTATACAGGATTATGTCCCAGGCAGGATGTCAAATATTGCCAGGCCCTTGCTTTTGTTTTGACCAACCTGGGCTGTACGTGCCTTCATGCCTTGTACGTGCAATTTGGAGGCAATTTCCAACTTAGGGCGCCACTAAATTCCACAAATTGTGGACCTTCCTCGGCAAAAAATTACAGGCTGGGATTGAAACGGGATTAAAGAGATGATAAAGTTTGTTATGATTTTAGTGGTTACATCTTTGTTATGTGTAGATGTGTTCAATTTGATTTGGAGTCGTAATTCACACAAGTGTAATACGAGACGTAAATTGGGGATTTTTGATGGCTTTGTGCGATTTGGTCAGTTTTTCGATGGAGCTTGTTATTTGTGTCGTTTCGTCTGCCTTAAAGTTCTAGACAAGTGGTGTTCAAAAAGTGTAGTTATTGTCATGCTTCGGCATAGGGAAACCCTGTTTCTACGGTCCTAATCGACCCCACATTTGGTATGTTGGGGATTCAAAGTAAAGAAATTGTTGTATGCAGCAAATATTTTTTGGGGGGGAGGAGCAAGATTAAGATTGATCATGTCAGAGTCGTCAGGTCATTAATCTAAGCGATTCGGTCAACAGCGACACGGCTTTCTTGACAAGCAAACAATTTTGTTATGCGCATGCGCATTCAATTAAGCTGCTAAAGAGAGCGCTTGGCTCTCAATCAGCTATTCAAAACTCCACTCTAGTACGATCAAACAAAAAAACAAAACAAAACACGCTTTTCTGCAAGTCTCTGGCGTTGTAACCGCCCTGCTTCATGCTGCTCTTCCATTGATGTATGTGAACAATAACATACAGCAATCTATTCAAGTTCCATTGAGCATTCACAAATTGTGGAGATGTGGGCATTGTGGGACTATTTACTATCATGTTCATCTGATTAGCTAAGTGTGTCAGCATATGTTAATATTTTAGGAGATGATGCATGGTAAACAAATCATTGTATCTGGTGATCATTCAAACTACCTAGTATTGCCAGTATTGGGAGATAAGATTGTGTTGTAGTTTTTTGTGAATTCAGAGTCCACTGGGTGTCAATTGGAGTTCCGAGTCCAGCAGGTTTGAGTCTGCGGCGAATCCGAGTCCATGATGGGCCTGAGTCCGAGTCTGGACTCGAGTCCGAGTCCACCGAGCATGAGGCCAAGTCTGAGTGACTCGGAATCGCCAATTGAGTCCGGACGAGTCCTGTTGGTTTCTAAACTCCACCGTAGTGCTCACGCGTCATCTGCAACCGATTGCGTCACAATCGTTTCCATACAGGGGAAGCAATGTTCCAGACCACCAGATGTCATGTTCAAAAGAAATGTAAGACCTAAAACATCAGTGTTGGGCTCTCTACAAGAGAACCAGATCCGCATCAATGTAGGTGGTTCACTTCCAAGATCCAGATGTTTGTGACGTGCTTGGACTGTCTCCACGATGCACATTTTCATGCCATTACAGCAGGATTTTTGCGACAAATCAAATCTATCCCGGTAAGTGGTGCAACTTCATGGTAATGGAATCGCGCGTTATAGGCGTGACACTGTGTGATGCAATAGAAACCGCGATAGAATCGTGTTCCTATATCTCCGCATTCCCTAGATTTCCTATCTCAGTTGAGGGTGGACGTCACTGTGCGTTGTTAGTGTTGCACCCTAGAAACGCACCAGCGCTGGCCTTTCCTTGCCAACACCCGGAATAAAGGCAGCACAATCAAATTGCTAGCATGCAGAGTCAAACGTCATTACGTAGACGTCACCCACCCTCATGACTCAAAACCGAACAGAAGTACACGCGTGTGGCTGTGCATTGTGCAGTAACACGATACTCCTATGACATACCCATGCCAGCCACTGGCCACATTGATCCCCTCGTGTAGATAGCCCGCCCAGTAAGTGATGTGTGGAGCATATAGGACATTTTTGACAGAAAAACAAATGTATCATGGGTATATGGCTACTAATTTGAACAGTAAGTAGCCTATGTTTACCATCACGACAATACACAATAAGTGATCGTCAAGATCATTCAGTGATGCCAAGCCTAGACCCAGCCTTGCTTCAAATACAAAATCGCCAACTCCGGCTCTGGTCGGCATATGGGGGTGACGGAGGCTACAATTATACTAGTCCATCTCTGTAACAAAAATCCAACTACGCTACTTATACTCTTCCCCATGCAAACAACTACTTATGGGATATACTACGGAAGAGATGAAGGCAACGCCAAATTTGAAACTAAAATCCCTAAAATATTCCCAATTTCAAGGCTTTTTTTTCAAAATTTTTCTCAACATTCTTTTGTTGGATGAGAAAGTTGCTCAAAATAGCGTTTTCTAGTTATATGCCAAAAGGTGTAGAGGTGTTTGGTAGATTAAATGTATTGATATGGCCAAGTGAGCCGATTTAGCGGATATTCGCCCATTGTCTACGTAATTTCGCAACCTCTAATCCCAACTTCAAGTAACGAAACATTAATGACTGTCACCGCCTGGATTGATTTCTTGAATTCTGAGGAAGCAAGTAAGAAAACACTCACTAGAACCGGTTTTTTCGGTCATGTTCTTCCATTAGCATTAGAATGTATAGCTGTAAACAGTTTTATATCCCAGGGGGTGGAAGGTGGAACACAAGGTATGGGCTTAGGAGTTTTTAAACATTGCGGGGGGGGGGGGGTAAGGCCCCATTAAAGTTCTGCGGAACCTGATGGGGGTCCGGGCAAGATCCCCTAGTAGGGGTCAGGGAGGAAAAAGCCACTGAAGCTGGGCTTTTATACATACGAAACATGGCTGAAAAAAAAAAAACAACATTATTTTAGATATTTTGTGACAGTTATGCCTCATATCTGTTAAAAATTGTATGTTATAATTTTACATCACTTTACTCGTCAATTATTGGGGGAGGGGGGCTGAAACGTACTTATGCTGCCACCAAATTGTGGAGGGGTGTGAGAACCCCAAGCTCCCTAGTCTAAGCATGCTAGGTTGGCACTGCCAAAGAACAGAATTCTCTCTCTAGATTTTTTTGGGGGGGGGGGAGTGAAACATGAATACCATTGGCAATTGTTGATAAATCAAAAGCCCTATTGACCTTTATACCAATGAAGCACCACTGTGTGGACCATTTGTGAAGTGAGGTGTGCACATCCCCAATCTCCCTTTAAGCAAGGTGGGCCAGAAAGGCAAGCCATACTATCAATAGCATGTAGCAGAAAATTGGTTCTTTAAATTACCAGTTAACAAAACCTTTTCAACTCAAAACAATTATTCTTATGTTTAATAACATTCCAAAAATTTTTTTATCAGAGAGGCCCTGAATACTGGGATTGTACCTCGGGTTGTATTATGAGCACGGTTTGCACAAAATTGGCAAATGTAGGCGCCATATTTGTTGCGCTGACACATATCATTCTTGCCACCATTAGAGAGCAATTGTTATTTATGGAGGGCTGGCAAAAAATTGCATCTCCCCTGAAGCCTGTTCATTGTAAAGTGGAACATGACCCCATTCGTCTACCCAAAAGAGTCAAAATAATTGAAATTTGCAGGAATAGCTTGAAAGTGACGGATAAGTCTGTCAAATTCTTATAAGTTATTTTTTCCAACTGAGAAATTGACAGTAAAGGCAAAAAACAGTAGTTTTCAAAGATCTGAATCTCCATTCAATTACGTGTAGTAATAAGTGTACATACGGAGAGTAGTGACTAAAATATCTGATTTTGTCCTTATTAGGTTGCTTTTGGTCTTACCACTTGTAGGGTATGTTAGGATACCTATAACTTGTTACAAACATGCAAAGACCTGATTTTTCATGATTTTTTTTTATTTTCCGATAAAAAAATCACTGATAGTGCCTTTAAAGCAATACACACTATAGCTACTGTAGTATATCTATCATAGAGTTGCATTATGACCTTAATCTTTCATGGTGTTATCTCAAAGTACTTTATCAAAGGTCATGTTTCATCTTTTAGTGAACACACTATATCCTACATAAGAGGATACAGTGGAACTTGTTCTCATTGGGGATGAGAGTCAGAACTTGTTTAGAAATATTGGCAGAAATTAAAGGGATAAGCAGCGATTTGCTGATCCGAAACATAAAAAAAATCATTGAAATTCTTATTTTGGTATTTTTGTTACTGGCATAGATGTGCTAACATGGTTGGCTTGGAATCTGTGTAATAAAGACAGGGCAGTACTTTTTATCTGATTCTGTAATTTCTATACGTGCTTATCAAAATTCCGACTTGAGATCAAAAGAGCCTTTGCGTGTGAATATCTCAGATTTATAAGCGTAATATTGTGCACCGTGACCTGTAAAGTTTGACCTCAAACACAAATATTATTGATCTTTGTTTATTCTGTACTGGTGCAAACCACAATCAGCTGTTTAGTGTAGATTTTGAGTCGTCGTCGCTTTATGTCTATAAATGCGGGAGACGGTATGACAAATCATTTCCTCAAGTACTTCATTTTTTTCACTATTTGGTGTTTTCGTTCCTACATTAAAGTAGTTATATGGAATTGCATACAGTTATCTTTGATTTATAAGGTAAAAAATGCATTTCCACATTGTTTTTATTCTCTCGCATTATTGCTGCTTACCTCTTAAGTGTTATTATCAATATCCTCCCTTTTTCTATAAAATGCTTTATCCAATACGACAGAAGGTTACAATATGATATGGGAAGTCATATGTGACGTTCTTCTGGCAAATTGTAGCCGGAAATCCATACAATGATTGGATA
>JAMKCH010015758.1:0-58412 GCA_023653785.1 Ophioderma brevispina
GGATGGGGGGGGAGGGAGCCGGGGTGGGCCGGGGGGGGGGGGGGTCGGGGGTGTGGGGGGTGGTAGTTGAAACGGTATGGTAGGGCGGTTAGACTCCCATTTTTTTTTGGACAATTTTGAAATCTTTCACCCAAAAGAACCATATTTAGAAAATGTCGCAGCCAAAAAAAAAATCACCCATATTTATGGGCAATTGGCTTTTGTCTATCACCAAGAACCCGTTTTGGCACAATTCTCTATCACCGAATGCCATAGCTTGAAAGCACCAGCCTTATTAAGGCTGAAACCCATATTTTTCATTACGGCGGTGTTCCCGTCGGCCGGAGGAATACTGGGGAATGAGGGAAGCCCTTCTTGGGAAGAAGTGAGGGGAAAAATTCGGGAAGAAGGAAGGAAAAATTTGAGGGTTAAATCAAGGAAAAATAACTCTTTTTGGACGCTATCCTCCGATGGGGAGGATATTTCCCCTGAGGCGACGAAAATAAAAAAACTGTATAAGGGCCCGGACGACCCTGATTTTTTAGTTTTGTAGATTATTTTTTTTTTAGGTTTTCAAAAATTTGTAAAATCAGCCTGTTTTAGCCAAAGTTAAATTTTGGCTAATTTTTGTTTGTAAAACTTTTTTGCATTTTTTATCTGATTTTCAGATTTTGGGGGCTATTTAGGCCAATTTGGACCGCCAGAAGAAAGAAAAAAATCATAAAAAAAAGAAAAAAACGCCGCCCGCCCGACCGACCGACCCACTCTTAAGGTCCGATCGCCCGTTTAAAACAGGGTTTTCTTTTTTCGTCGCCTTCAGAACGGGCTGGAATTCCCTGAACGCGCTTTTGCCCCTCAGAACTCCTATTTCTTGGCCACCGTTGTGGGCCATCTCTTAAGGGCCGCTGCTGAAAGGACCAGCTCCCAGAGATATCTATGGGTTTCTTCGCTACTCCCTTAAACATGTTCCAAGGGGTTTGAAAGCGGGGGGGGGGGGGGGGTAGTTGATAACGCGTATGTTATGCTGTTAGACTCCCATTTTTTTGGACAATTTTGAAAGTTGTCACCCAAATACCTCTTGAGAAAATGTCGCCAGCCAAAAAAAAATCACCCATATTTATGGGCAATTTGGCTGTCTATCACCCAGGAACCCGTTTTGGCACTGCGCTAACCGAATGCCCTAGCTTTGAAAGCACCACCCTAAGGCTTAAACCCATATTTTTCCATACGGCGGTGTTCCCGATCGGCGGAGGTAAAATTTAATTTTTAGTGCGCTTTGGGCAAAATTCAAACGAACAATACTAATTTGAAGACTATTTCCAGACTGAAATTCAACGTGATAACCAAATTAGGTGGTACATAGAGCCTATTTGTGCAAATTCTTGCTCCTTCCGGGCAACAGCTACAGATGGTGGCATTCGTATAGCCTAACGTTTGGCTCCGTTTCCTAGTGCCCTTCTGCATGTTCCTATCTGTTCCTCTGCAGTGGCGCGCCAGATTCTTTTTCGGTGGGGGGATTTCTGGGGAGGGGTGGGGAAGAAGTTAAATTTTTTGGGAAACCCAATTTTGGAGATTGTTACCAATTTTAAGTCCCAATTGCGTTGTTTGCCAAATTTTGTGATTTTTGCCCCCAAATCATTGGATTTTTGTGCCAAAGAGATCTAGTATTTTTTTTCTGGCGGGGGGGGGGGGGGCTGTTCTGGCGGGGGATACTGGGAAAAAAGAAAAAAATGCCGGAAATGGCCACCACCTGGATCTCCAGGCTACATAGGCCTATTGCACAAATATTAGCTCTGGTTCACACCCCCTTTTTTATTCTTTTATTTTTGGTGAAAGTTCGGGTCATTTTGGGCCCAAAACCTACGGAAATGTTTCTGGCTTCATATACTCTCACATCAAAACTGATTGAAATCGCGCGAAACTTTACGATTGGTGGGGGTAGGGTAGGGACGTGCCTCCGAATCTGAAGTAGAACCCAAGCTATAGCCAATTTTTTGCCAAAAAAGGATCATACTATACCAGCGATGCAAATGTTAGGTCAATTTAACCCAAATTGCCAATTTATTTCCCAACATGTTGGCATTTTAAGCAAATTTGGACAATTATTCGCTTCGGATGAGAATTTTTACTAATTTCCAACAATTTTTAGAACGTTTTGGCTTCCGATTGAGAAATCTGACGAATTTTCCAACAATTTGAGGCCAAAATTGACATGAAAAATTGAATATACCAGAAGGCTGAAATGGTACCGATGTCTGTGGCACGACCCCGTATAGATATTTGTGTTGAGACCCCCCTGAGGGCAATTCTATCAAAATTAAATCTTTGTAGGCCTACTTAAATCGGGCCATGAGAAAATTTGGAAAAAAGCCCGACCCATTTGTTATACCAAAATTGGCATGAAAAAAGGGGTCATTGATATACCAGAAGGTTGAAAAATGGGACCGATGTCTGTGGCAGATTCATCGTATGGTCATTTGTGTTGAGACCCCCCCGGGTCAATTCTATCAAAATTAAATATTAATAGGCCTATACTTAAATCGGGCCATCCCCTTTTAATTCAATGCCACTGCAGGTTGTAAACCAGACCTGCTTTCTTCGAGCTATAGCAAAGTATATTTGCGTTAGGCTATATGTCATTTGACCTCCACAGCCTTTCCTGTGCATGCAGTGCTAACATATTACAAAGGACGCGAGTGCCCAGTCAGTTCTTGTATTCTATAAATAGTCAGACGGAAGGTCACCAATTATTTCTTCCAAAAATACGTTAATGATCATGATGCTAATTAATGAATACAAAAAATAGCTTAAACGAATCATACTTTAGACATGCCAACAAACTGAGTGTGCTCCTTTATTTTGAATAACATTTCATTTTGACACTAAAGTTTTGTTTTTTTTTAAATGAAAATTTGTCAATCATTTAAACTCTTAAATCTACATGTTTCAGAGTCACTAATCAGTCATTTTTCTAAGTCACTTATGCAGTTAATGATTCCCATCAAAATTCCTTTAAGTTCTTTACCATGAAATAACTTCTTTAAACAGCTTCACATTATTTGAACGACTGGCTCCAATCAGAACTTCTTAGAACATTAAAATAGCTTTTTAAAATTGATCATTTCAAAACTTTCTGAACTTGAAATTCAATGTCTGTTTGAATACGTCAGATAATATCAGTTAAATCATAACTAGGGCCTATGTCAATATCAATGACTAAGGCATAGACTTATTAATGATTTAAAGGTGCAACGAGAGAGATTCACATATCAGGTATCACGAGAAATAAAATTGAAAACCCTGTTTTTTAACTGATGCAAAGCTTTTCGTTAATAATATCCCCATCTGAAAGGATTAAGCTGAAATATTTTTTGGTTACAAAAATTGAGAGATATCTAATTTCGTATAGGAGCAAATACGAAACTCAGCCTATGTATAAGTTGAAATGAAAGCAAATAAAATCGCTTTTAACTTTAAGACATTTCTGTTGCCAAATACAAAGCAGGACTATTTTGAGTGTCTAATCATGCTAAAAAATCACTACATATGACACATTATATGTATGCCTCAAAATCTCTCGTTGCACCTTTAAAAGATTCATACAGGACAACTTTAAAATTCTTTCCTTTCAAAGATTTAAAACAAACCCCTAAAATCCTATTTTATCATTGTTTTAACACCATGGAAATATATAGGGGCCAGTTGCAACAGGCTGTTGCAATTGACCCCAATCATGGCAGCCATTACATGTGCACCCCCTACAACAATTTAGCAAGCTTACAAATCTACAACTTTAGGTGATATGGCAACCCTAAATATCAGTCATTCCTTCGCCAAATTAAACAGCTTCTCCTCAGGCATTAACTGCACATAAACAAACAAATTTCATTTTTCTCAAATTTTACTTAGGTACTTAAAAACAGTTTTTTGAGATATTTCAACCCCTGGCGTAGCAGCCGCCGTTTAGTTAGACAGGTACCTGCATTAGAGAGGGGCGCAACATATATGTGAGAAGCAGCTTGGGAGTCCCTTTCTGCTAGGCATGAGCGGTATTGTTGCATCGTGCCCCGTGTTGCAACCGGCCCCGGTCTCCCCTAATCATAATCCGGCAGGTATCACAGTCCGGGCTCCATAGACAACAACGGAATAAAGCTTGAAACTAATGTTGCGTGAAGAGTCAATTGCCCTATTGTTCACCATTGTTCCCGGACTGTAAGCCCGGAGGACTATATATCTCCTGCCACACCTGCATAATAAGGGCAAAAAGTCGTCGTTACTGCACTACTTTCAATGGCACTTGTAGGGCCTACGTTAAATTTGAATTTTTTCTCAAAATAAGGGAAAATAAAGAGGTTTTTCCACACAAAGGAATTTTATTATATTCAGAACAGATCATTAATGAACAAATAATGAAAAATTTCCGAAAAAATAATGAAACAAACCGAGGAAACGTGAAATAATAAATAAACAAATGCAGTAAATAAATAGCAGAGCATTATATAACATAAGATAAATGCGTATTTGGTTTAAATATAGAAATAAATGAATGCATGAATGAAGGAATGAATGAAAGAAAGAATGAATGAACGAACAAATCTCAACTTCCCTTTATTATTATGAATAAATAAAAATAAGAAAGGAAGGAAGGAAGGAAGAAAGAAAGGAGGGAAGAAGGGAAGGGAAGGGTGAGCGAAAGGGAGGGAATTAGGGGAGGGAAAGGGAGGGGAAAAAAAAAAAAAAAAAAAAAAAAAAAAAAAAAAAAAAAAAAAAAAAAAAAAAAAAAAAAAAAAAAAAAAAAAAAAAAAAAAAAAAAAAAAGGGGGCAGGGGCGCAGGTGGCAGGGTCAGGGGTAGGGTTCAGGGCCCTTGGGCACTATTTTTTTATTTGACTGCATTCTGTTTATAAAAGTCACTATTTAACAAGGAGAGGCCATAATAAGTCAGATGGAAAATGACCCTACCTTACAATATATAGAATTACGATTAATATTTGATTACTAGACAGGACGAGACAAAATAGGACAAGACAAAACAAAGCAGGACGAGACAAGACGAAGACACTGACAAAATTGTTTAATCAATTGTTTTAACAATAATATTAAAGGCAAGAGAATTATGTTGAACATTGTGAGCCAGTCAAGAAATGGGAGTGATCAACTAGATGAGTGATCAACTAGATTAAAAAGATAAATATTTTATAACAAATAGTTAATAAGTTTTAATCCGTTAGTCAATGTATGTCTAATTTGAATATTCATTAATCAACTCATGTTTTAGATTAAAGGTGCATTTCGTGATTTCAGCACCTTCTGTTTTATTCATTGTTCACTACATATCCTTGTGAAAAGCTGATTTACAAAATTTGAGTTGATCCCGATCTTGCGGTTTTGAGTTATGAGCAATTGCATTTTCCCACGGCCCCATAGGCCACTGTACTGTAATTTCTGGTCCGTTTTTTTGTAACCGGGAACCCCCCAGAAAATACGAAATTGCTAATTTCTCACAGATACGACCGAATTTGCACGTAAGATTAGGTACACGTGGATTACTAAATCTAACGGTTCAGATGATATAAAAACCTCAACTTTTTTTAGGTAAGTCGGGGGGACGAGGTTGTGGATCACGAAATGCCCCTTTAAGTTTAAAGGCGTTAATGGTTTTGAGATTATGATGTTCTCACTAAGTGCGTTCCATATTTTGGGACCAGTGTAATTTACTGAGTATATAATTACTGAGGATAAATGAGGGTTTTGTTGTGGCGTATTTGTTTGCATTTCTGGGTAATTTGTTTTTCGCATATATATTTATTTGAACATACACCTTTACAACGCTGACATACGCAAAACATACAGTTCATTCAACAAGATAATAGAACTGTTTACGCCATATCATGCCATGCTGTTAAATGCTGCTCATATTACCTGTCAAAATACATATGACACAAATTGCTGTCCAGGCATGTCTCGTTAACTATAAACCACTTACGCATGCGTACAATTGATTGTTTAATGGTGCTTAGCAACAAGCTACTGAACCCATGAACCTCTTGATAACCTTTGAATAAAGGGCAGCAGTTCCCTCAAGTTATATATTGATTTTGTCGACCAATTGAATAAAAAATCTGTCGTGGCAAATGTCCCACATACACATTCACAGCGTGTGTTCCACCCTTACAATACTGAAACTGATAATCTTGTTGTCGGACAAACAAGCGTATATACCTAGCGACTGTAATACAGCAGATATATTTGATGTGGTATCGATCGCAATTTTAACTTCAGGGTTGTCAGTTTGGACACGACATTTGCAGAAGAAGTACATTTAGATATGCATTGGAAGCTTAAAGGAAAACATGTAAAGAGCTTATTCTTGGGAAGAAATTGTGAACGACGATATTAGCTGATATTGCACTGAATGCCTGGCATAGCTTTCCCACCCGCGTCCGTAGGGAATTTCATCCTGGAGTACGGAACTGAGTTGTGCACGTTCGTTTCTGAGCTTTTGTTTCAGTCGAAGAACTAAACATTCTTACGACACACTTCTGAACATACCTTTGCGTGATATTGCCACGCAGAAATTGAAGAATGACGATACTATGGAATTAACAATTGGATATCAATTGATGCATTAATTGGATTGTATACGGCTTCATTGACCCAGAGAAGATGGTTCTCTGATTGACCATACGTTTAAATAAATTTCATGAAGGTTTGCAGTTTATATAAAATCACAAAGCTTTGAAATTGTGGAATATATATATATATATTTAAAAAAATAGAAGTTTTGTGTTGATCAACACTTGCCAACAATGGGCGATCTTTCATACGCAAAACGTTACAGTGATAGACATGATAGAGCAACGTCTGCGGGTTACAGATTTCCAGCTTCTTCTCGCGCCTCTAGTGCCTACCATAACAACTGTATTCCTGCAGAACGAAAACGAGAAATTCACAGTGCCCCTCCTGATGCATCTAGGAGACACACCGCTGTCGATTATAGAAATTGTGATGTAGTTACCAATGATAAAATCTGGAGAGAGTCAGTTGGAAGAGAGAAAAGAGCCATAACGAAATGGTAAGAATGGTGTAATGAACCGTGATAAATTTCAGCTCAGTTTTTGATATTTATGTTTAGATTGTGCCAGTGAAGTGTCCTCATCATGTCCGGGGAGGATTCAAACTGGTAGCTTTTGGATCTCCTATTTGCCCTTGCTATTGCTTATCTAGCTATTCTCAAAATTTATTGATTCCTATCCAACTTACCAAAATGCTTTCAAATGAGGGAGTCCACAAAAACAAAATAGAAAAAAAGAAAGAAATGTGATTACAAAAAATGAAGTCCTGCCTCATAAGAATGTGTTTTATATCAGTCTTAGCAATCATGAAAAACACAAAAAGCACTCATTGGTGAATGTCTTCAACATTTTTTTGATTGTAATGGCTGTAAGCGATAAAGTATGTCGTATTACACTTTTTTCTTGTAACATGCCTAATATACATGTATAACCGAGGAATCCAACTTCAATGTAGAATGGTGAGTGCAAAATCTCATGTTGGAATTTGAACATTATTACCAGATTTTGTTTTATTGGTTGCAATCAGTTATACTTACTTTACATGAAACAATTCCAGATCTCCGCTTTCAATGCTCGACGACGATGGAATACCTTTTGAATAACCTCTATGTAAAACTTCGTAATTCATGGATAAATATTCTAAAATAAGGGTACATGTAATTCCGTGTTAAATCGCGTTACATTTTAACAAAATTGGCATATATTCAGTGCTTTTGCAAATAAAAATACAACTGGACAAGAACCGGATTGGTTAAGAACTAACTGACCCAACGCATCATTCGGTATAAACCAAAACTCGCACAACTTAATTAATGACAAAGGGTGAGAAACTTGCGTCGAACTAGTACGCATGCTAAAATACGGAAAGCAAATGCAATCAATCAACTATTAAATGACCATTCAGTGTGATTGAGTTACATGACTCTCTCATTACGCTCATACATGTAGGCACCGTGCCCAATAACTTTATCACATCACATTTCTCAAACTCGATTAATAACGAGGGTAATTAAGTCCTTTAGAATATAATTTCAACCTTTACGTCAATGTTTAAATAAAATCTTATTTGTGTTATTTACTTTGTAAAAAGCAGTGTTTGAAGCTGGAAATTCCACAAAATTCACCCACCCCATTCAAATCTTACAAATGACCATCCATATGCAGATTTTAATCACTTTCTTTTGATATCAAATTTTCCCTGTTTGCAATGTTTGCATATTCTTGGATTTCTAACTATTATTACATGCAAAAACACGTTTTAACTATAGTCCATTTTTACACGGAACACCATAACAATTTTCATACAGACCCTTTTGGTCGTAATCATATAGCCAAGGTTTCAAATAGAATGCAATAGGGCAAATCTTTACGAAACGCTTGAGTTAGAATTAGATAACATAAAATTTATGTAATATTACAGTATATGTTATGGTCTGTACTGAATTTGAAGGGATGAAGGTTGGGGATTTCTTAAAGATTACGACAGGAAGTAAGATATAATCCTAATTAGTGAGAAATGTTTTGAAAAAAGATTGAACTTTTACGATCGTACGATTCAGGACCTTTGCGAAGTTTTGACTTAACTTTGTTGTTGTAACGAGAACTGAGACCCTTACATGATTTTTGCCCTTACGTGATTTTGCGACCTTTGTGATGAAGTTTTTGAACTTTATGTGATTTTCCGACCTTTGCGAAGTTTTGACTTAACTTTGTGTTGTAACGAGAACTGAGACTTTTACGTGATTTTTGACCTTTACTTGATTTTTGAGACCGTTGTGAAGTTTTGACCTTTATGTGATTTTCTGACCTTTGCGAAGTTTTGACTTAACTTTGTGGTTGATAACGAGAAATGAGAACCTTTACATGATTTTTCCCTTTACATGATTTTTGAGCAGTTTGTAAAGCTTTTGACCTTTATGTGATCTTTTAGAACTTCGTTTGTTTGTTGAGGACCTTTCTAAGTTTGTATTAGACCTTTGTTTGTTTTTGAGACTTTCTCAGTTTTTGAGACCTTTCTCAGTTTTTTGACCCTTTTGACAGAACGGCCGCCCAAGTTTCATGTACTACATACAGGTAGTTCTGCTAAGCATAACTCCACAGTATGTCTTAAACATGTTGTCATTACCAGATGTGGAGTTATGTTCAAAAACACATGGAAACTTTCCCCCTGTTACCTACCTCCACTTTGTCGATCTCAAAATCCCTCTAACTGTACGATATATCCCTCGGTTCTTACTATCAAACACAACTTGAGATCCTATAATAATGCGATGACATATGGAAAAAAAACATTAAAAGAATTAGAAATTAAAAATTTGAAGAAAATTGCAACTACAATCACTCTGCATGAGAAGGTTGTTTCTCCGGAAAATGATGGATTTTTACTGTTTTTAGAACAAAAATCTTGATGAAGGGTGTAACTATTTCAAAGTAATTTATTATCTAAGGAACAAATATCAACTCGATTATGAATTGCTTTTGGTATTTTGTTCGTCTGCAAGTCTGCAAAGTTGGCCTCTTTGAACGCCTGCTCAGCTGGAACAGGGGAAAGGTATTCCTTTTTGTTTTGCATAACTACAATCTGTTAATGACACACATTTGAAAGACATAACGTGAAGTTATGCTTAGCAGAACTACATAACAGGGCGAGTCAAAAAAAAATGACCCTGATGGTGTCCCGCCATTTTGAATTTTAAAGAACATATATCTAACATAGTTGATATCATCGGGCCGAGCTACACTCTTTTGAATCATGTAGTCAGCTTTTACCCCTATCCCGATTCCCATTTTAATGCACGGTGGCCAACTAAGCAAATGACTCCCCAAAGTGAAAAGAGAGGGTATGTCTATGGTTTATGTCAATAAAGCGGTATCTTAAATGTGTAAAAGGCAGTTTTTCTTGAAACACTTTATACACAACTGTTTAAAAGTTTAAAAAAAAAAAAAAAAAACACAAAAAAACAACAATACTTTAATATCGTCAAGAGGTTGTCAACCGATGTATGTTCCTTCATTGTTTACCCATTCAACTCCTCCATAAACTGATACGTTAATTATTTCAAATATTGTTATGAGTGATGAGACCGTAGAAACGCTAGAAGGTTCCCAGGAAATGAGCTCTAAGACCTATTCCAAATCTTTACGGCATTCCATTCCAATAACAGGACCACAAAAAAGAATACACTACCAGTGAGATCATCATCAGTTAAACTTATTGATTTTCAGTAAGTGTCATGAACAGATGCACACCAGTCACCTGGAATTTTATATACTCTCTTAAAAATCAATATTCCTACTGTGTCATCACCAACCCAAATATTGAATGCTTCTCGTCCCTCCTTGTACTTGACACAAACGCACATCAAGTTCTATTTGCCTTTCCTGGGCCCTTTAAGAGGGCATCGATGGTAAAATTGTGACTGAATTTTAATTGCCAGGGGTTAAAAGAGCGTCACACTTATTCTGCCGTCAATAAATAGCCCGATCTTCTTCTGGACACTGATTGCTTCGCTGAACCCATTCATTATAATGTGAATCCGTTGACATGAGCGCGACTAATCAAATGACTGTAGCTCGGTCCCTATACCTAAACCGATGTGATGAGATCCTTTGCAGCAAATTAAGAGAAAATGAACTAAGCTTTCCGGTGATACCAAATGTGTTAGATATTTTTTTTACTGAAATTGCGGACACAATCAGGGTCGAGTTTTTTTACTCACCCTGTACATTGTTTTCGCACAAATATATCAAAAAGCCGTAAAACTTGATCTCTTTATTGCTTTTAATTTCAGGGCAACCCGAAAGAGAAGGAAAAGCCGCCAGAAAATCAAACCAAATTCTCCGAGACAGTACCTAATACATCGAATCAAGTGTTGGGACATCGACAAAGCACAGATGCAGCAAAGGCGATGGTCAGTCTGCAACACAAATTAAGTATAGGACATCAAAAGAAGAGGAATCAAAGACTTAATTTATGTGGACTGATAAGTCAATAGCTTATATCTCGGCAGTAATAAACAGTAATCTTACTGAAACACAGCCATGATTGGTATCATTGGAAAGAAACAAGTATAGGTCTACATGCATCAGTTTTTGCATGCAGCCATATGTTACGTTTGTAAGAAGCTCAAGAGATGAACACAACAACGAATTTATATATTAGTCAAGTACATGTAATTCTCTTCCAGAAAGTCGCCAAATGACAGCATCAAAGTTATGTGGTTTCGAGATTCGCCTTTACAGAACAAGCGCATTACCACTAGGATCGAGGTACAGATTAATATAAGAGTGTGTGTGTGTGTTGGGGGAGGGGGGGGGTGGATGGATGGGGAGGGACGGGGAGGCGGCTGGTTGAGGGTGTGGATTGTGAGGGGTGTGTAGAGTGTGGCGCTAACGATGAAATTCATATTCTTGGATTAAAGATAATTGGAGGAACTGTCGACTTTAAGAGGACATTTGCGGGAGGTCCAATATGTTGGCGATCCGTGTATATTTATCATTTATCCTACTTATTGAAACAATTCGTAGGCCTACATGTTTCATTGGAGTACAGTGGACAAAATAACTATATGTATGCGGTCAAACCAAAGAAGTTGCTAATAATTCAACGTGCTGAGATATTTTTCTAGTATATTTACGTGTAGTCAGTGTGGTATGTGGATGTATTTGCAACAGATCAAAAATACTATTACTTACTTTCATCTGCTCCACATCTACAAGTGCGAGAATTATCGACATTCATAATTAATTTCCATCAACACAATACTAGTATATAAAACATATTCGTGTATCTGTACTTCAAAACATCAATTGCCTACATGTAATGGTCGGGGCCTTAAAGGGGGATGGCCCTATTTAGGTATATGAGTTTTCACGGTCTTGATAGATTGGCCTTCAACCAAAAACCCCACCTGTCATGTTTCACGCCGATATTATGCGTTTTCATGTGAAGCAGAAAAAGTGATTTCGTAAAGAAGTCCCATAGCGTACTTACTGTGTCAATTAATATTGGTCGACCAAATTGGGTTGGGTACATTTTTCGCTCATTACTTCTAAACCAAACATCCTTTGGCCCTAAGATTTCACAGGGTAATGAAAAAAATAGTAGCTGTCTTTGATACCAAAATGTGACCCACTTCCGGTAAAATATGGGTCTTCTGGGGACGAGGCCATATAGCGATCGGGCCCATTGACCTTACTTAAATGTACATAGGCTTGGGAAGAATTTTCAGGATGGGGTGGTTTTTGGGGTATACTTAAAGTGATGGCGTGTCGAGGCCTCCGCGATCCTCGGAGCTCCGAGGGGGAGGCTGTGCGGGAGGGGGAGCTGTGGAATTTGATGTTTTGGAGAAGTTTTAAGGGACCCTTCCGTCAATATTGAATAGCATAAAAGGATTATACATTCAGGCTGGAAGGAAAGTATTGATCAAAATAAACAAATAAATTAAAAATAAATTAAAAACAAAATAAAAATGAAAAACAATGACCAAACTTGGATGAAAATCACCCAAACCGCGGTATTTCTCCATTCCTCCGGAGATTTGTAACATGAAAGATTAATAATTCAATTAAGTATTAATTAATTCATTCATTATTATGAAACTTTCTGGGGGGGTATTTCTGCAATTTAATTGTTCCTAAGTCCATGGAACACTGACCTTTGCAAGGATATAGGTTTGAAGCGCATGTTTAGTATGTATAACCATAACTTATTTCCCCCTCCCCGTCTCCTCCCTGCAAGTCGTGTTGAAAATAATATGCAGCACCCGGGGGGGGGGGGCACTTGTATTCCAAGGTGGATATCATGCTCATGTACAAAAACGCGTAATTAGAGTCGTTTTTTGAGATAAGGCGATGTACGCGCGTACATTGTTTAGGGTATCAAAATCGTCAAAATTCAAAATAAGGGTATGCTTTTCACGTCGAAAAATAACTGTTTAGGGTGTGATATTTTGAGTACTTGTAGAAAATGACATTAAAAATGCTGGAAAATATTGGGTTTTGTTCCCGATCTTTTTTCTGATTTCACATGGTAGATTCCTCTAGTGATTTTAACCATTTTCAGCCTTATTTTAGCTTATTTTCTCTATGTCGTCGCCGTCTCCTACATAGTATAGCCTTTATAATTTGGAGTTTCATTTCATTTTCGCGTGTTAATTCTACACTAAGAATGATAGTTAGATATAGGCCTATGTGCGTAGAAACAGAATTAGGGTCTATCTCTAATTTATGCCGATCAAAATAAAGTCATGGATATTTTAGTCCGGGTTTTACTTAGTTCAATGAAATGGCTGAATATGCAGGGAAAAAACCGGTCAATTACGATACACGATAAATCCCATTAATTTCAAAGAAATATTAAAAAGACTTGAAATTTAAATGTAATAGATTTAAATTTTAAACTTATTAGGCTCTAGATAATGCGCAAATTGATGTGTAAAAATTTCCTTTAACAGGGCTACAATAAGAGCCTATAGCCTGTGTAGAGTAGTTAAAGGCACATTTTATAAACGTACTCGTTTAGGGTAGCAAAACGATGTAAAAATACTTGTTTAGGGTGTATTTTGAAACTGTCATGCAAAAAACTTGTTTAGGGTTTTAAAATTAAGCCAAATCACTTGTTAAGGGTAGCAAAATCAAGCCAAAAGTACTTGTTTAGGGTAGCAAAATCAACCAAAATGCGTGGTAGGGTGTTTTTCTTGCCATGTGCAATACTCGCTTAGCGTACGTTTTGAGAGGCCATACACGAGCATGATATCCACCTTAGAATACAAGTGCCCCCCCCCCCCCCCCCCCCCCCGGATGCAGCGACATTTACCAAGAATATCGTGTTCACACAACAATAATGATGGGACGGGAACCAAAAATTGTAGGAAATGCGTATTCGCCCTACATCAAAGTGTTAACGACAGTGAGCAAACAAATATCTAATTCCTTATAGTACAGAATTAAAATATACATAATAGTTCTTTTGCAGGTTTTAGGCATCGATTCAATTTATTAACATCAATACGAGTATTATAATACAATCTTGTAGTTCCTGGCGACAAAGTGTCAGCCGTTTCGATGCTTGTAAATCGGCGTGAACTAGCCTGGTGAAATCAATACGACCTGTCGAATCACCTGCAAAGTTGAAGTAATCGATGATTAGCGCATTTCCGTTCTGCAACAAATTTCAGCTGTCACAACGACGGGCTCGCTTCGTCTTTGAATGTACGTGGTGACCATGATAAACAAAATATAAATCTATTGTGAATTCCAAATTACTGCAATAGGTTTTATAACTGTTCATATCGTGTACATGTATATCAGTTTGATCTAGTGAAATGTACGCTTATAAAGGTATGCAGAAGAAATATTTATCCTAAGCTCCATTACACGTTGTTCATTTATAATTCAGTGGAATTGGTTTCAATAAGAATTTTGATTGATTTTGTTGTATAAGAAATGTACAATGCCAAAAGTGGAATTCCATGAGTATGCTTACGTTTTAGTAGTATAAATTTGTATCCATATGTTTGTTGCAGTTGAGTCGGTATCGTTGCATGTTGTAAACAAATCCAAAGATATTTTTTTCTCGTACTACTGAGCCTAAGTTTAATGAGTAATGTTTTTTTATACATTATTCATTGCAGGATTTGTTAGTCTTTTTGAACAGAAATATAACAAATAAATATATAAGCAAACATTTTCCGCTGCCACAAGTACCCACTTACTACATTCTTTGAATACACGTGGTGATTATGATAAAAATATTGATTACTTTTGTCTTTTCAATTCCACAAAATTGGTTGCAATACAAAACTCAATTTTGATATTACAAGTAATGGTCAATCATGGGTAATGTACATTTCTTTGGAAAATATTTTTGTTACAAGATTTGTCTGTTTGAACAGAGGTATAATAAAGGTGTGATTATATTACAATTTACATGAAAACTGAGCATGTACCCCGTTTATATCTTGTACACAGACATAAGGTTATTGGTTGTGGAATTTGTCATCCTATAACTCTAACACTAAATTTTTACCAGTGTAGGATGAGGATTTGCACTGATTATGGATTTTTTCCAAGTATCTTTTCAAGAGGTCTTTGGAAATTTTAAAACATTTTTGTTAGAAACATGGTTATTTTATGTACTTGACTCTTATTTAGCTTGTACAAAATATCTTTTCCTCATAAAATTAATGGCAAAATAGCCATTTACAGTTAACTTTTTAGTCAGTGTGGCAAAGACCAAATAACAAACTGTATAACATTCCGTAGTCCCATCAAATTTGCATAATCGTCTGTTGCCCAAAACTTGCTAATTTTCTTGAAAATTAATAAAATGTCACCTCTATTTCTTTTCCCCAATAGATATGCATAGACTTCAACAGTGGGGCTAAAGATATTCAACATATTCGGCCCGGTAAGCGGAGGAGAAAACACTTAAGGGGGGTTTGGGGTCTGAATATGATAAAAAAAAAATTCCATTTAAGAAATGACATAATGCAATGGCTAATTGTGTAGATTGTAATCTACAAAATGCTTTTTATTCGATCGCAATCGGACATTCGGTTCCGGAGATATTGCTGATTAAAGTGAAGCGGTGTACGCGAAATTTGCCAAAAATGCATCATCTCCTTTATTTCATCATGTGAAAAATTTAAAGGGGTTATATTTAAGATATTTTAACATGTTATTTATGAACTATTTAACGCATTTATTTTGGCTAAGTCGAAGTAAATAAATATATTATCTTTTTCATAATTTAGTAATTAAATGTCACTGTCACAGTGATTTTTATGTATTTTATTGTTTCCTCACCCAGCGATATTTAAGAAAATTTAAAAATTAATAACAGGACAATGGACGCACCTATTTCGATGATTCTTTCAGTAATGACTTATTATCAATATAAAATGAAATTTAAAAAATCCATATTTCACATCAAAAGTGCCCTCAATGTTTCGAGGTCTATAACTCGATTCGTTAAAATACGCAAACACCCAAAACGAAAACAAACAACTACAGAATGCTACATGCTATGAACATGAAATTTGGCACACATATAAAGCAAATATAGGGCTAGTGAACCATGAAGGCCGATTTTCAAAATTGTGTTCCAAATTCAAATTACTCCATGAAATTGTGATTGCCGGTTGCCATGGCAACCGTATTAAAAATCCGGCTTCATGGTTCACTGCTTATTTACCCCCTGCACATGCCACCCAAATTTCACCCCAGTAGCATGTTTAGTTACATCCGTTCTAGGTTTTAGCCAATCAGAGGCCTATGTGGTTACCATGGCAACCAGAGCAAAAATGTACATGGTTTTTAAAACTGACATGGGCTATAATATTTGTAACATGTATATACCACTCTTTAGGAAAATTAAGAAAAATCATTCCAAAGTTCACTGCTTCAGACCCCATACCCCCCCCCCCCCCCCAAGATTCCTTTTAATCTGGGAATGCAGGGCCATTATAAACAATGACCATATGCACTTCCAGATGAAAGGAATCTTCAAATGTTGAATATCTGTAGCTCAATATTGTTTGCTGAAGTCTATGCATAATATATACATTGGTCACTGATATTTGGGAAAAGAAATTGATGGGCATTGTCAAGAAAATGTGCAAGCTTTATTTGGGCAAACCGACAGAAGGTTATGTGCGATTTTAATTATGAATTTACACTTGTCATACTTCAGGGGAGGTTAAAACAATGGTGTACATGTAGAAGGGGATGCCCCATAGTCTATTTTCAAGTAGATTCAAATTCCACTGATATCAGATTCAAGTGCAAGACTTGTGCTATTTTTCCTTGTTTGGTTGTTATACAACTCTCTGCTTAAAAACTGGATCACGCACGTTTTGGGATGACATATAGACAAATAAAAGCATTGCGATCATTTTGATCATGGTTCAAGACTGGAAAATTGGATCCAGTTGATATACATCATGTGATAGATAAAAGAGACACTTGGGATAGTAAATTGCCTGTCACAACCTACGTGGCCAATTTGGAAATTGCTCAGATCTATTTTGTTGTGTTATTTTAAAAGCACATTTGCATGCAACACACAGGCACCAAGAAATCACTCAGTAATAAGCCCAAAATTCTTTTAATACTTTTCTTTTAATATTGTTTCTTATTTCCAAGAATTAAATATTCCCTCTTTTTTCCACTTTGTTATTCACATAAATTTCACATGTTCACAATTATATTAAACATACATAATATACACATAGCAGTAATACATTTCAACATTAATATTTTTAATCATTGTAGTCCATTCCCAATAAAATGAGACATGAACTACACACTAATGAACTCTAAAGGTCACAATGTCTTCTAAAGGAAACTTGGCAGCTATTTGAACGGGGGGGGGGGGGGAGTTCGTGGGGAGGGCCATGCCTCTGAGAGTGTAAAAGTAGTTCCCATATCGAGGGTAGACTACAAAGGACGTAACTCATCACTGAAAGAACTATTAAAGAATTTCTTTAATTCTGCTTTCCTAATAATTAACAAGGCGGTCTCGAACCCAGTCTCGCCTGCTTTCGCACTTAATTGTAAACAAAAAGCAGCCCACCAGAGTGCAACTGTGCGGTCCCGGTGTCCTCCAAAAGTTGTGCCCGCAGATAATCTCCAATTTCTTAACTAGTGTTACTTCCCACTATTTCATTTGACCACCCTGTGTTCACAACCATTTTCCAGTGTGGAGATTAATCTTTGCAATTGAAATTCCCTCCCCACTAGCATAAGAAGAGATTTTCGGAGCTAGCACCCTGGTTGCATGTACGTATTCTTTACTTCCTGCTCTTTCATTTGACACCACCCCAGGGGTCACAACATTTTCCATTGGTGAGACGTCCTCAAAAAGCATAACTAAGATGTTTACGGAGTATCACCCCGGGTTTGCATTTTGATAGGATTCTATACCTCTCACTCTGTCATTTGAACCAACATAGGGGTCACAACTTTTTTCAGTGTGGAGATATTAATCTTGAAAAGTCCACCCCAGTTGAGCACAAGTAACGAACGTTTAGGAGTAGCACCCCCGAGTTTGCAATTTATAGGTATTCTATACTTCTCCTCTTTCATTTGATACCACAATAGAAGGTCACAACATCTCTCGTTTGGGAGATATTAATCTGAAATGTCCCCAACACATAATCATAACCAAGAGATGGTTAGGAGTAGCCCCCCAGTTGCAAATTTATTGTATTCTTTTTACTCTTTCATTTGACACCACCCTGGCCCAGGGGTCACAACATTTTCCATTTGTAGAGATATTAATCATGAAAAGTCATGCAAAAATCCCTAAATTCACTAAATTTAGTAAAAAATATTGAATTATTCAATTTGGCAAACCTATTTTTGAAAAATCATTGGACCACATTTTAAATTTGGAGTCGCCTACGGGGGTCCAGAAAGTGGTGAAAATACACAATTTTGCGTATTTTCACTTTTCAAGAATGTAAAAAAGGTGGCAACCCAAAAGACTGACCAGAACTAAGAAAACATTTCAATGAAAAAAATGGGCACGACTACAATCCCGGCCAAAAGTAGTTGGAACACCCGTAGTAATTTTCTAATGCCAGAATGAAGGCCTAAATGGGCCATCCATGAGAATCGCACTGAAAAATACTAACTTTTATTGCAAAGCGGAAACAAACCTAACAATTGAACCCCTCACCCTGTACACCCTCAATGTTGTGGTTCTTAAGAGCATGATGAAATAAGAAATGTTTCAACTGTGATCGGGGATAGGGGGGCTTCAGTTTATAGTAAGACAATACAAGTGTTCCAACAATTTTGGCCGAGATTGTAGCTATATTGATTGTTAATACCTTGTTGTGGTGTACTCCCCCTTTGATAGTCTCTTGTTTTTAACACCTGTTGGTACACCACCATATCACACACAGCCATATAATGCCAAATAAACACATGCAACCTAATTTTGTAAGGTAAACAAAACACCTGAATCAAATTCTTTTTTGAAGGTTGTTGTGTATTTCACACTGACCATTGACAACTTGAGAAAAATTTGGTTGAAATGGACCAAGCATTTAGCATAGTTGCAATTTAAAATAATCCCAAAAGATGCCCCTACACTTTACGTGGCGACATGAATTTTTAACCCACAATTATGATTCACACAAAAGATGTACCACATAGGAGTCTCATGTAGCGAAGGATAGGAGGAATGTTTGCATATCCAATGTACCATTTAAGCTACAGCAATTACGCGTAGTTAATTAGATTTATTGCATCAAACAATGCCCCTTTTAATTGATCCACTTGCACTTTGACCGCATTTGTATTCATTCACACAAAAGATGTACGGCATAGAAGTTTAATGTAGCGAAGGAATTTTGGATATCCAATGTACCAATTTAAGATAACGCAATTAGCATTATTTAAGTAATCAATTGTATCAAAAAAATGCCCCTTAATCGGCCCACATGCACTTTGACCAATTATGCTTCACCCAAAAGATGACATGCATAGTTTCTTTCATGCAGCGAAGGGAATTTTGCCTATCCGAATTCGGGTTTCAGAGATGTACAGTAAATTACGCCGATTTTAATAGCTCATTTGCATACCAAGCCGCAGTAATCACACACGTTCAAATCGCAAAAAAGATGCGCCCCATGATAGGCTTTCAGCAGTGAAGGAATTTTCTTTATCCAATGTACCGTTTCAAAAATTATAGCAATAACTCTGTTTTTGATATTAATTCGCTCATTTGCACATAATAATTTGCCCGAATACGCCCGAAATCAATCAGTTCGAGAACCTCCAGCCGCCTCCATCCACCAAGTTTACATCATTTACGCCTTACGTGAACTCCAGAAAACTTGGACCAAGCTTGCGGGAAAAATGTTGTTAATATGCAAATTAGATAATTAATTTGCATATTTTACGCCCAAAATCAATCAGGGGCGAGGAACTCGTGGGACCCGCTTCTTTCCACCAAGTTTACATTATCATTGTAACCCTTACGGAACTCAGATAAATGTACACACGCCCGTGAACACGGTACGTCAGGCAGACGGACGCATGAAGACAGACAGACCAGAAAAGTGATTATAAGGGCTTGCCGCAACAAAAGGTAGGCGAGACAAAAAAATTGTTCTTTGTTTATATATTGTTGCTTACAGTCCAATATGAGCTTTATGAAAGTTTACATTGAGTAATGAATATTTGCTTAGTAGAAATCTTAAAACATCACATTCTCAAAAGCAGTATTACAGCAGAATTAAAGAAATTCGTAATTATTTCTTTCAGTTGCTGAGTTACGTCCCTTTCGATTGTCAAACCTCGATATCTACACTATTTTTTGCCAAATGGGGACCCTTGATTTATTTCCCAGATGAGATATGGGGAAAAATTCAACACATATTGGTATGTTTCAAAATCTCAGCCAAATAAAAGGACTTCTAGCTCCAGATGGAGGAAACCCCACCTAATTTTCTTCCAAAATTTTAGTGACTTCATAAAACATCTTATTGTATACCAAATAACATACAAATGGGGTTATAACTACCAGAAGGCTGAATATGTAGTGCATATGCGACTGCCTGCTCATCCGTATTAGAAACAAGTGAATGACAAACCTGATTTAAGCCACATGATATAATAAGTTACTGAATAAGCCATTGATATTAGAAAAAACAATCTGGACAGGGGAACAATGCAACCGTGTAGCTGCAAATCTCCTAAACATAATTTCCTACATTACTGCATGGATTAATAAAGCAGGCAGAATGGGCACCACTAAGAACTATTTCAACATGGTCTATCAAGAGAGTTGCCCTATAGTTTGTTCCATGTATACATGTGTGAAGTGGACCATTATGTAAATTACAACAGCAGGTCTACACCCATTTCTCTGCATGTCTATGTGTTATAGACCATTCAGGAAGGCATGTCATATAGGTATCAACCATTACGTTGACAAGAGATAATAAACAGATTAAAACGGCTTAATTTATTCTGCCAAACCCAAAAGCCACATGTACCTCTAGATGGTATGATTCCAAATAGGTTTGCAACATGTATTTGTCATATTTTGGCAATCCTTTTTATAGAAATTTGCTTGAAACGCCATTGGAATTTTATTAAACCTTGATTTTCACCAGATTTTTTTTTTTTTTTTTTTTGCAGTATTACAGCAGAATTAAAGAAATTCTTTAATATTTCTTTCAGTGCTGAGTTACGTCCTTCTGATTGTCAACCCTCGATATCTACACTATTTTTTGCCAAAATGGGACCCTTGATTTATTTCCCAGATGCAGATATTGGGGAAAAATTCAACACATATTTGGTACTTGTTTTCAAAATTCTCCAGCAAATAAAAGGACTTCTAGCTCCAGATTGAGGAAATCCCCACCCTAATTTTCTTCCAAATTTTTAGTGACTTTCATCAACATCTATATTGTATACCAAAATTAACATAAAATGGGGTTATTAAATACCAGAAGGCTGAATATGTATGCATATGCGAGCTGCTGCTCATCCCGTATTAGAAACAAAGTGAATGACATAACCTGATTAAGCCATGATATAATAAGTTTAGCTGAATAAGCCATGATATTAGAAAACAAATCTGGACAGGGGAACCAATGCAACCTTGTATGCTGCAAATCTCCTAAAACATAATCTTCCTACATTACATGCATGTATAAAGCAGCAGAATGGGCACATAGAACTATTTCAACATGGTCTATCAAGAGAGTTGCCCTATAGTTTTTTCCATGTATACATGTGTGAAGTGGACCATTATGTAAATTACAACAGCAGGTCTACACCCATTTCTCTGCATGTCTATGTGTTATAGAGGTCTACACCCATTTCTCTGCATGTCTATGTGTTATAGACCATTCAGGAAGGCATGTCATATAGGTATCAACCATTACGTTAACAAGAGATCATAAACAGATTAAAACGGCTTAATTTATTCTGCCAAACCCAAAAGGCACATGTACCTCTAGATGGTATGATTCCAAATAGGTTTGCAACATGTATTTGTCATATTTTGGCAATCCTTTTTATAGAAATTTGCTTCAAACGCCATTGGAATTTTATTAAACCTTGATTTTCACCAGATACATGTAGACAGACCTCATAATAGTGTGAATTGATATTGAATAGTGCAAGCACAAAACAGTGCAAGAGGCACTGTGTATTTTGCAAGGATTTTTTTTTGGGGGGGGGTTTGGAGAGCAGACAATAAAATATACCTACAACTTTAGGTAATGATGACTAAGTCAGATGTAAAAACACACGACTCTAAACATTGAATTTTCACCCACACAGAAGACAAAACCAAATATGGTCATGGAAATGCATTATTTTGAAATTTTGGTACTCCATGCAACTATATTAAGTGTCACCTACAAAGGTTTAAGGGAGCGGTCATTATTTATGCCGGGGGGAATGGAGGATTTCAACTTTTTTTCGGCAAAAATGTTCGCGTTCCCCCCTCGGATTAGGTTCCAAATGCCACTCTCCCTGATCATGCTGATTTCCCCGTTAAAAAGTTCCCCCCTCTCTCTCGTTTATGAAAAATTTCAAGTTCCCCCTCTCTCTTAGAAACCTTTTTTGGGTTCCCCCCTCAAATCCTCCATTCCCCCTGGCATAAATAATGACCCCTCCCTAATATAATGTAATAAGAATTTTAATGGTAAACAATCTTGAAAACTTTCAAAAATTATCCACCTTTGGCACAATACTAAAAAAAAATGCCCAGATACTTTTTTTGTGCCAACTGCATACTGGCTCAACATACAGCCTGCTATATGCAACACATGACATCAAAGAGTCTTTCAATGACTGATTTTTCTTACACCTTCATCACCAATGTTATCCCTGTTGGCACAGGATCTTTGCCCGGTTGTGGCCTACGATTGAACATGAAACATGAGAATGGCAAAAATTCTAGTCCTTTCTACTTTGACAAAAGTGAGACAAACTTCCTAATGATTCCATACTTTACACTTTGAAAAACAAATGTGCACATTTTATTATTTTATCAAGGTGTTGACATCCCTATGCAGAATATCCCTACCATTGTATCTAAAATTGATTAAATACTGGCAGTAATGTCAGCATCTTGGCTGTCTGTGGCAGCCAAGGATGCCGACATTACTGCCAGCATTTTATCAAACTTGAAAAGCATGCAGTCGTCAGCTCACATATATGCTAATACCAGCTAATCCACCTTTCACTTGTCAGGTCAATTTCTTCAAGCCAGAAGTACAATGTCTGAATCCCATTAGTCTGAATGCTTCTGAATTCTGTCACAAAACATGCAAGATACAATGTTCTGGCAGGGATATATGTAAACACCTTGATTTTCTGTGGCAGGAATCTCTCCTGTTTTTACAGAGTATAAACATACTAATTGTTTTCAAATTTGTGGTTAGTTATTTCAGTAAGGGTCCATTTCATTGTGTCTTAATATCTTTCATGCCATTGTGTCCATTTAAAGACATTTTGCATGGTCTTTAAAGAATGTGAAAATAAGTTTTGCCAAGAAATATGTACCTTTTGATCAAACATGTCACATATTGTCGCTGGGCAGGAGAAACCTATGTGTATTTGACCATTGCAATCAAAAGCTCCTATGTGAAAAAGGACGCCAATTTCAAAACCTATGTGCAAAATTTCATTTCTCATCAGAATTGTCTGCAACTAATAAACAAGATGCTTAGTAACTTACCTGATATTTTTTGGTAAAGCAAAATCCATTCTAAACTCCTCAAAAAAAGTTTGGAAACTTTTTTGTTGAGTAATATCTCATTTTATTATTTTCATAGTTTTTAGTATAAGTGAAACAGTCGCTCATTCGCCTAAGTTTACAGGGAAACATCATTTTTAACAACCGCGTAATCCATGGTTGAGTAACTCTCCTTGCAAGACAAGGAGGTCTCCAACAAAATGTGCCAAATTTGCCATTATTGTCTCCAATAGAACAATCAATTCCATCAGTTGCATTAGTTTGGCACATATTGTTTGAGACTTGCCTGTAACAAAGGGCATCGGCTCACACGCAAATAGAAAAAGTGATTGTTACAAATGACGGTGCATTGTAAAGAGAAAAGAATGACCTTTTCACTGATAATCCAAACCATGAAAACAACCTTCCAATTATAAAATGAGATTATAAATCAACAAAAAAAGTTTCCAACGTTTTTTTGAGGAGTTTTAAATAACTGCATTTGTTTAATAATTTGAATTCAGAGGGAACATATAGAGCCATTATGATTGTGAATGAAAATATGCACAAGGTTTGAAAGTGGGCCCTTTTCACATAGAAAGTTTTTTCTTGCCCAGCAACGATATGTGACCCACCATACATCAGTCAATTCTCAGTCCGAATACAATTCACACTAATTTGCTATTGTGAATCTCAATTCCATACCAAAAAAACTACTAACCATCCTTTCTTTTATATATTTTCATGTAAGACAAAATGTGCATCGGTGTGAATGATTGGAGTACAGGTAAGAGACACATACCAGCACATTGAGAAAATGTTTACCTATGCATTGGGACAATATGCCCCATTGCTAAAAAAAATAAAAGTATAACCCAAATTCCAGATTTTTTTTTCCCCAGATGAAAAATGAAAAGTTCAACATGCAGAATGTGTTGTGTTGCAATATGTTCTGCCCACCACATGAAGCTTGAAGTTCTAAGACTGTCTGATAATGTCAGGCTGTATGATGAAAAAATTTGAATGAAATTGTCTTTCTCAAACAATTTCAATTCCAACTGAAAGTCAATTCTAAGGTCCAAAGGTCACCTGAAGTCAAGTTGCTTTTCTGAACACAAATTTGGTGGTGGAAGTCATTATTAATGGTAATTAATGAGATACATTATGTAAAAATTAGTTCTGCATGGTTTTGAATATGGATTAGGCCCCGACATCTTACCATGATGTCAATGAGACACGGAACCTTTTAGCCATGGAGGATTAATTTTATACATCGGCTGATACCAAACCACTATTTTTTGATTATGGGTCTGGGGGCAAACAAACTTAGAACTGAGAGATATTTCATTTAGAACACGAAGCTGGGGGGCCACCACACTTAGAACTGAAATCATTCAGTTAGATTACACGGAAAAGTACAGATATCTATAGAGAATGGAATGGTAGTAGAATGACTTAGTAACATGGCATCAGTTGCTTCTTGCTGGAGTGCTTGCCTAGGTACTCCCTGAAAAAAATACAGGATGTAGTATTTATGCAAGTCTGGTACTGCATGCCATTACAATGTTATGTTATCACTTTGCCTTTTTGATAGTTTTCTACTATTTTCAAGACTTTCTTTAACAAGCAGTATGGAGATTGGAACTTAACCCAGATAACATAACCTTTGGCCCAAAGTTGGCTTCAAAATATTGCTTACATAGACCGAATGTTAGCAGGTGGACGCTGGCTAACATTTTGTACATTTGCCCAACATTAACTCAGCTACTTTATTGTTACCATTTTCTTCGTCTGAGACTCTTTAGTTTTATCCCCCGGGCTTGAAAAGCAGAAGGGGGATGTTGCTATCAGTCAATGTGGGTGGCGTCGGCGGAGTCCCACACACAATCTTGTGAACCGATAACATGAGATCCCATAAGGGTTATGGTGTGTAACTTGGTGGGTGGGATCGGACTGCCATACACTTCATCTGATTAGATTATGAGCGTGGCATGGCATAGGTAATTAGGTACCTAATTTGCTTAATTGATGGTTAATTTGGGGTATTTTTCCTCCAACACAAATCTTGTGAGGCGATAATGATAGACCCATAAGGGGTATGGTGATGTAATTGTGGGGGATCGGACTGCCATGGCCTTCATCTGATTAGATTATGAGCATGGCATATGCTAAATTAGGTACCATAATTGCATAATTAATGAGTTAATTGGGGTATTTTTTACCCAAAAAGTTGTGACAAAAAACAAAATATCTGAGAAAGAACATAGTCGATTTTGATTGAAACTTGGTGGAGGGGTGGGGACTCATGTACTCTCACGCTGTTAGGTTTTGTGGCGCATGATATGCTAATTAAATAGTAATGTGCATATTTATGTGGCTAAATTGTTTAGTTATTTTCACCCAAAAAAAAACTTGTGACCAAAAAACTATCTGAAGATTCCATAAGTCCGATTTTTGAGGAAACTTGGATGGAGGGGTGGGGAATCATGTATTCTAGCGCTGATTAGGTTTAAGGTGGGTTGTGCAGGTTACGGGGGTGGGGTTGTCCGGGTTTAAGGGGGGTTTTGTCCAGTTAAGGGGGGTTGTGGGGTTTAAGAGGGGATGTTGGGATTTAAGGTGGGTGTATGGGTTTTTGGGTTTAATTTTTAAGGGGGTGTCGGTGTTTTGTTTAAGGGGGGTGTCGGGGCTTAAAGGGGTATTGTTGCGGGTTTAAGGTGGGTTGTCCGGGTTTTTAAAGGGGTGTCCGGTTTGTCTTTAAGGGGGGGTTTGTCTGGATTAAGGGAGCTTGTTGTGGTTTAAGGTGGGTTTGACGAGTTTTTTAAGGGGGGTTGTCCAGTTAAGGGGGGTGGTGTTGTCCGGGTTTAAGGGGGGTTGTCCAGCTTTAAGGGGGTGTTGGGTTAAGGGGATTGGTTGGGGGTTAAGGTGGGTGTCTGGGTTTAAAGGGGGTTGTCCGGGTTTAAGGGCTTAAGGGGGATTGTCGGGGCTTAAGGGGGGCTTGTGGTTTACGGTGCGGTTGCAACCGAGTTAAGGGGGGTTGTCAGGTTTAAGGGGGGTTGTCCAGTTAAGGGGGGTTGTGGGTTTTAAGGGGGATTGTTGGGGTTTAAGGTGGGTTGTCGGTTGAAAGGGGGTGTCTGGGTTAAGGGGGGTTGTCTGGATCCCCAGGGGATTGTGGGGTTTAAGGTGGGTGGCTTGTCGGGTAAAGGGGTTGGTCGGTGGGGTTAAGGGGGTGGCGGGTTGTATGGGCCTTAAGGGGGCTGTTGGGTTTAAGGGGGTGCACCGAGTTTAATGAGGGTGTCCATGTTTTTAAAGCCATTATTAGCACTTTTTGAAGGGCAGCCCCAATTTCAAAAATTTGGAAAGTTTTACACGGTTGCATTGGAACGGTAGTAAACTATACGGGAATGGTTAAGCTCAAAATGTCTATGTGTCCACAAACGAAGGAATTTGTACTAGAAAATTATTATAGGGGGGGATCCCCGCTAATAATTCAACGGCTGCTGGAAACGGCCTTCAATGTGAAATAGCCGGGCAATAGGGCCTGTACGGTCTACGCTATCCATAGCTGTTTGTTTTAATAGGTCGGGCAAGTCAAGTAGAGGTTATTTTCTCGAGGCGGTGGCACTTTCTTCATCATGGCGGACATAAACGTAGAGTTCCAGCTTAACGTAGCCAATCTGGGATCCCAATTCTTCTAATTACAAAAATCGCTTTTTTTGTGTAATACGATTTTAGCACTTCTCGTTCGCAGTCATAGTTTCCTAGACAAGGTACCAAGGTAACTGTGCAAAAATTTTTTTTAAAATTTGAAAAATTGGGGGCGCTCTTCAAAAAATGTGCCATATTGCTTTAAGGGGGGTTGGTGGGTTAAGGGGATTTCTGGTTTAAGGGGGGTTTTTGGGTTTAAGGGGTTGTGGCACATAATACGCCTATGCATGCGCAGACGTGCCATGCACGCGCATGCGCGCCTGGCGTATGCATTGCGCGGACGTTGCACATGGGTTGTCCGGGGGTTTGGTTTAAGGGGGGTTGTCTGGCTTAAGGGGATGTTGGGGTTTAAGGTGGGTTGTTCAGGGTTTTTAAAGGGGTTGTCGGGTTTGTGAAAGGGGGGGGGTGTATGCGGCTTAAGGGGGCTTGTTGCGGTTAAGGTGGGTTGCAAGAGTTAGGGGGTTGTTGGGGTTTAAGGGGAATTTTGGGTGTAAGGGGGGTATTTGCAGCTGATTATTAAAAATTGTTAAACCGCTCCCGCCAGGGGATTTAGCGGTTCGAGAACCGCCGAAGTGTATTTTTATTATTTAGCCGGAGGTATTATGATCAAATTAATATTGTGAATGTTTGTTGATCATTTAGTGGAGCACTCAGCAAAACACTTCATACTGAAGTTCTCTGACTGGGCCTAGCATAGCAGATTATAGATTGAAAGTAGTTGTGTAACTTACCATTATGGACATTAGTTCTGTACTGCTAGAAGTGCTTCATATCTAACATTGGGATGCTCATGGTAATACTGCATTACTAAGCTGCTTGAACGAGGTGCGCAACAAAACATGAAAAACCAAAACTACCACACACATGAAAATGACTTGCCTCATCATGTCAAACAAAATAATGGGGATTGCAATTATGAGAGTAGGGATTTCACAACTTTGGCAGAAATTCCATCCTTAATTGAAATGTTTAAAAAGGTTTTTCTGGAAGATGAAGAAGACCCACCATGTGAAATATGTGACTTGCAGTTTGGCCTAACAATAAAATATCAACCCGACTCTCAGTATAACCTCAGTACAATGTGATACTTACTGTTTGCCTATCGGGTATGCTCACATATTCTCCAATGTCATGTGCACTCACCACCCAGCACCAGTGGATCCACGAGAGGTCTTCCAACAGTCTTGTTAAGATTCTGGTCAACAAAAAATGAGGAATAAAGAAACAGAAAAAAAGGGTATTAAGTTTTCGCACCATTTGTTGTAATATGGAGTTCAGCAGCTCAATATGACAAATACATGTATATTGTTACAATTGTACTTCCAGAGCTTGGCGCCAGAGTGCGCAAAATGAATCATCACCGTAAACAAATGATAGTTAGTTGAAAAAAATACTGAAATTAAAACTGCGTCATCCCCTGGCAAGATGACAGTATGGAACAGACCTAAGATGACCTTTGAACCTTGGTATGCAACGACCTTTGACATCCTCCACATATGAAGGGAACTTCTATTGCACATTAACCCGAAGTGTGGTTCAAATTGGACTTCAACTTTTTCGAAAAAGACTGAAAAACGAAAACCTAACCAAACTGGAACACACATACATACATACGAAAACCTAACCACACTGGAACACAATCACGGACGGAGAGGAGTGCATGCACGTAAAAGGGGAGGGAAAAGGGCAAAATATCGTTCAAAGGGGTACTGCCGGGCCTACGTCCTTTCAAGCCATGTTAGGTAAAAGGTGGGTGTTGAAAACTAGCTTTTGGTGTTTATTTTTCATAAAAACGTGCTCCACACACCCCTCCAACAATACCATAGTTCCTGGACCCAGCTAGCAAAGGTGGTTTCCTGCTGTGGACCTGTCCAAAAGCTCAACAGCTAAAATGTCTTCATAACTAGTATAATGCTGGTTGAAAACTCCCTTTTTTGTGCTAGGGAATTGATGCCAGAGCTGGGGAATACAGTGGTTGATCAATGAGTTCAAAACCACGCACAGTCCTGCAGAACCACCATGGTGACCTGGTGCATTTCCTGATGGGTATATGTATGCCTTTTGTGAGCTTTCAACATTCTTTAAATTTTCTCATGCAGTTGCTTCAATTAACATTTAGCATAGTATTACCCATATGGCCATTCTGAAGGTAGTCCACCATTAGGATTTCCTTTTGAATCACAGAAACCTGAAGCCATCACCTTGCCAGATGAACAAAATAGATTTGGCCTTCTCTGAAGGGGACAAGTTGGATTATCCCACTGCTTTTCCTGTAACTTCTCTGGCTGAAAGTGATGGACCTAAGTCTTGTCTACAGTAAAATCAGTACATGTATCTGATTTTTATTGATTTTTTGATTTTCTGATTTAGCAAATCTTAATAACTGCTCTTCCATTTTTCAGTTTTGTTTTGAGCCAAGAATATGCCTATTTTGGCTACAAAGAAATGGTCATCACTAGAAAGTGTGTAAAAAGCATCATTTACACTTCAGTATGTTGTGAAACCTATTTAGGCAATTGATTTTTTGTGGGTTGAAGCAGGTGTGATATCTGTTGTCAGTATCAAAAGCTGAACATTCCTTGCACTGCTTGGTATAGACCTGAAGACTAATGGTAAAAATACACAACTGTTTAGATTATTTCATCTTTTGAGTGAAATTCCATATCAAATTTAAAGTAGCAGTAATGATTCCATGAAGAAAATTATATTGAGCTGCCCCATTACTCCTAAAATGAAAGATGTAAAAAGAAAATTCAAGCCACAAAAATTATAAAATTCTTATTCCTTAGTTTGTGTAAATATTTTGACTTGGTATGTTTATTACCCACATACCTGCCATAGAATAACACTGTTAAATTGAATGGATGAGACACCATTGAAGTCAATGAAATTACAAAATCTTTGGAAACAGAATTTTCATCACAATATTTGCACCTCAGATTTCTTTTTACATCTTATTTTTACAGCTTAATACAAATTTCACTGCAATTGGTGTTTTCATAAATTTACACACTTTGTGTCAAAAAATATCCCACTACTCTTGTCTGATGAACACAGTTGTAATCTACTGCTGTTGGCTTGAAGTTTTTACAATTTTGAAATAGGCCTATTTCATAACACGATGGAATTTGTGGTTGGGTTATTTGTAAGAGATTGTTCGCAATTGATAATTAATCCCTTAGTTGTTTGGAAAATATTGCATTTAACCTGCAAATATAAAATTCTTAAGTGGCAGTGCACAACCAAAGTGACTAACTTAAGCAGAAGTATAATGCATGAATATACACTAAAGTAAGGGATTATTGCAAATATGATATTCATCACAGTTGGAAAGATATGGGAGAGGGGATCCGGAGGAGAGAAGAGGAAAATCAGCTGATGAAATAGTGCACATTTTGACCTGCCTTGAATTGATTTTTAGAAAAAAACATTTTCCATTCTATATTATTTAAATGACTACAGCTGTATAAGTCTGTTACTCAAAAAAAAGAGCTCAAAATGGTCAAAAATATAATTTATGATATAGGTTTTCATGTAGAATGCTTACTTGAGTAGTTCATAGTTCTTCTCATTGAGTCTCATACAGTTCTCTCTCCAGAATTTCTCACTCTTGTGCACAGGGCTCCACTCAAGACGACCCGACTTGACCTCGGAAGAATATTCATCAAAGGAGCTAAAGCAAGGTAAAAGCAAAATGGGTTTATCACATATCACTTGTTAAATGTAACACAATACTGTTACATGAATATGTGCAATAGTCATAATATGATTACAACATGAAAACTTTGAATTCCTTTGCAAATAAACTAGTACTATTCACTTGTGATGATATAACCACAACTGGACAAATTCATAGTTGTCCATTTTATATACTAATAAAACATAATAACAAAATAATAAGTTATATTCTGAGCCAGAATGACTGCTGCGCAGTAGCTGGTATCTGCAGACTGACATACTATTTGACCCAACATTCCAAGCTAAATTCTAGCTGTGACTATAGTCAAACTGCACTATAAGAAAAGCATCTTGAGCATTTTACCTTAGATCTTGCATACTGTCTATAAGTTGTTCTGTGAGATACTCTATGTCTTGAGCGATATCCTCATCTTCTATCTTTTGGCCTTCCAAGACTTCGAGTTGTTTCATCACCTTACACTGTATCATAGCTAGGGCATTCTCTTGTACCACTTCCCTCTCACTTGGTTTCTCTATCAAATTCTAAAGGAAAAGGTAATGAATTATGTCATCTACATTTAAATGCCACTAGGTATTGGTTCTCACTTTTTTGGCCAACTGACATTTCTATTCTTGTACGTTAATTATGGCACTTTATGATTCCACTTTTCTGCTGACAAATTCAAGAGAACACCTAATTCCTATCACTCCACCTAAGTTTGAAGGCATTTTCACTTGTATTGCTTTAGTTGTACAAGCATAATGTGCTGTGATTTTGAGTCAAGTTTTTGCTGGTTTTGTGCAGCTTTGGTCTTCCACATGCTACCATATAAAAGATGCAGGTAAGGATCATGAATTCTAGCTTGCAGACTGGATGGGTGGTATGAAATCAAATTTGGAGTCTTGGACGTTTGCATAATACTATACAGATACAGCAAAAACAAGAATTTTGCAGTTCTCGGCTTTCACGCTCACTATATTCAAAGAATATAAGCTGTGGGTCCCTCCATAAAAAACTTAACATTTTAGTGACACATACATACACATGCACAACGGATTGCAAAGTGGTCCTGCCAGCTATGCTGGCGGCCCACAAAAACTTGCACAATCTCCTGGATGCCTTGTATTTGGACAGATCAAGAGGAAATGGAACTTGAAAGTACACAATAAAAAAGTAACTAGGTCTCATTTAACCACATTTCTAAAAATAATCTTCCCTTTAAATGTTTACTTGTTTCCATATGCATGTGTCTAATCACAGGATTAGATTTAGTTTCACCGTCTCATTGTTCCTCCTCCTTATTAATTTGGTGTAATTCCTAAAACTAACTGTACTTTTCTGGAACCAGGAGTAGCACTGTTAGAGTACATTGATCTTCCTCGAGTCAGTGACTTCAGTGGCCGCATCATTAAATCACAAACGTGATTGAAAGCGCTGGCATACACCGTATGCACGTTTAAAGTTGGCCATTAGATGCGTGAGAGAAAAAAAAAAAAAAAAAAAAAAACATACACACGCACAACGGATTGCTAAGTGGTCCTGCCAGCTATGCTGGCGGCCCACAAAAATAATCTTCCCTTTAAATGTTTACTTGTTTCCATGTGTCTAATCACAGGATTAGATTTAGTTTCACCGTCTCATTGTTCCTCCTCCTTATTAATTTGGTGTAATTCCTAAAACTAACTGTACTTTTCTGGAACCAGGAGTAGCACTGTTAGAGTACATTGATCTTCCTCGAGTCAGTTACAACAGTGCAGTATTCAGTGGCCGCATCATTAAATCACAAACGTGATTGAAAGCGCTGGCATACACCGTATGCACGTTTAAAGTTGGCCATTAGATGCGTGAGAGAAATATCTGCCTGACCTTGCTGACATCACTGAAATCGTGGAGCCAAATGCACTATAGTGCAGTTGTGTAAGATTGGTCACAGATTTGATCTACAGTTCCTGCAAATACTAGTATATTGTGACTAGCAAGAAGGTGTATAATAAATCAGGTCAACCAGACGTACCTTTGAGAGCAACCAACATTGCGACTGCAACCTGCGATCTTCAGCTGGGTAATGGTAGTAAAGCTGGACCAAGTTACTTCCGGTCACTATGTGAAATACTTGGTATGCACATTTGCAACGTATGTGCATATTTGAGTGACATCCAAATGGACTGCATGCCATGTACGCTATGTCTTACGCTGAGCTATAAACGCTTCGTATGTATGTGGCAGGTATGTTCCATGCTGGCCACAATTCATTTGTGGACACTTTAGATGGCGAGAATATCTTGCAGCCTTGGATTTGTCGAGCTTGCAAGCAGGGCATGAGTGAACAGGATCCCAGTGGTAATTAGTCAAGAGTACCTTTTTGATACTCTGACCTTAAAGGTGCAATGAGAGATCTCATATATCAGGTGCCCCTAAAAAATTGCAAGTACGGATTTTTTCCCTGATGTAAAAAAGCTTTCCATTAAAAATATCCCCATCTGAAAGGATTAAGCTGAGAAAAGTTTCTTTGGTACAAAAATGGTTAAATTTCTAATTTCGTATAGGAGCAAATACAAAATTCAGCCTATGTTTTTATATTGAAATATAAGCAAATCAAAATCACCCTTTTTCTCTTTCTCTCTGTTGAGCGTCTAATCTATATGAAATTACTATTACGACACAATATTTGGGGTGCCTCAAAATCTCTCCTTGCACCTTTAAATATAATGTTTACACATGACTCAAGTACATCTTCACACTTCAGGACTTTATGCTTAGTTTCTTACCCTGAATACTGCTAAAATAATCCTGGTGACTTTCTCTTTCACAGACTCACTCAGGATATCTGCCATCACTGGAATGATATTATACCTTGAAGGGGTGTGAAAATGGTGAAAAAAAGGAGATTTTATACACCGAGTTATAATCAGTATTACGTTTCAGAAAACTATTAATACTGGAAAACGTTTTTGTGTATTGCAAGATCTAATATATTTATCAATATTTTAAAAATACTGCAAGTAAACTTGCGTCATCCCCCTGGCAAGATGGCAGTCTGAAACATAACCTCAGATGACCTTTTGACCTTGGTCAATGACCTTTGACATCATCCACACATGAAGGAACCCCTATTGCACCTTAACTCCAAGTCTGGTGTAAATCGTACTTAAACTTTTTGAAGGAGATGTGAAGAACGAAAACCTAAACCAAACTGGAACACACACACACATACATACGGACATGCCTGCTATCGCAAAATCCCCCTCTGCTTTTCAAGCCAGGGGATAATAAAAACAAATTAGTTTGTCCATTTCTATTCAATGTTTTAATTTTTATGCGACATTTTCAAGGATGTAATTGGGCTTCATTGACCCATTTACAACAGATTAGGGCTACTGTTGTCCAGGGGCGGCGCCAGGGTAAAATCTTAGGAGGGGCGAAACACCTGCCACCCCCCTGGCACCGCCCCTGCTGTTGTCTGACACGCAGGTTTGGAAATCAGGCTAAATTGAAATGATTTTTATACATGGGGCATTTTGTGGTCCACAGGCTCCTCCCCCAACTTGCATTAAACAGTTTTGTGCAGATTTTTTGATCATCTGAAATCAAGATCGGATTCAACTGAAACTTTGGGAATAAGCTCCTCTCTTGGATATCTAGTGGACCATGAAACAGAAGGTGCTAGGATCATGAAATGCATTTTTAAATTTGATTTTATTAAACTGTATAGGTCCAACAACATCAAGTGATGTTATCAGTCATGCCTTTCATCTTTATTTTGTCAAATAATCTGTTCAGAGTGAAGAGCCAAAAACAACTGACACACAAATTGAAAATTGCCATCAGGTGAAGAGAAATCGCCCTCTCTTCTAGGGCCCGTACGAAGCCCCCGCCCAATTCCACAAAAGAGGCAAAAGGTCCACTTTTTGATGAATATTTTGATAAAAAGTTCCAAAATGTACAGAAATATTGACAATAAGCCACTTTTGGTGGTAAAAGTTCAAAAACTTCAAAAAAGGATCATTGTAGAGGGTCAGTTCCATTTTTTAAAAAAGTCCCCTTTTTTAAAAAAGGACCACTTTTCTAAGTTCCGCACCCCCAATAAATCCTGCGTATTAGTTAATTCATGTTTATTTTGTTTCGGGGCAAATCAAGGGCTTGTTGTTGCAGATTTTTCATCTTGATGTCCATTAGTACCTGTGCAGATATAGCAGGTGAAGTTGTGTCACACAGCCTGAAGGCTTGGAAATGGAGTAAAAGTGTTAAAGGGGCCGGACCTGTATACACAGGGAATCGGAGTGCCCTTCTCTCTTCGACGCGATGGGGCCATGACTCCACCATATAAGTTCTGTAGGGGGCTCGATACACCTCTCTACAGCGAGTCTGTTTACCTGCCGACATTGAATAATGCCGGTACCCATTTATACACCTGGGTAGAGAGGGATAATTGAGGTAAAGCCGACTTACAAGGCGAAAACATTGCCACAGCGGGGGCGCGAACCCACAACCTTTGGCGTGCGGGAACGGGCGCTGGAACACGTGTGCCCTAGGGGATGGAATGGAGTACAGACTTTTCATATCGATAGTTTTTCGTTTATTAGGACCTAAGCCAATTAATTTTGAAGGTGGCACATTTGGTGGCAGTGCCATTTTTGAAATCCAATAGGCTGCTTCCATGTCCAAAATCACTAAAAAATACCTTAAGTATTTTGATAGAGACCTTTTGTGGCGGTAGCTCCGGTGTGTTACGCCGATGAGTGGGTTAATAATGTAATTTGTCATGACATTGCCACGAAACTCCAATATTGCTGCTCAAAGTCAAATATGCGCTCGGAATCATTAAAATGATCTTAACTCCTCCAGTATACATACTTATGATATGCAGAATTAATCCTAAACACATAAAACATGTTCTGCAGGGATCCAAAATCTGTTACCATTGAACACAATCTGCAAGTGTTATTTTAACACCTCTAGAATGCATTTCGAATGCATCCAGACATGTCAAGTGTTCTCCAAAATTTGCAGTGTAGAGGCTTGTATCTAGTGTCTATATGTATGTTTTATGCTTTATACTTATGAGATATATGTATTTGGTCTATAGAAACCCTTATTTGGCATTTCTCTGTAATCGACATTTTTATATTCAAGATGGCAGCCAATATAGCCGGCTTTAAAAATACTTGTAGAAAGTACATGTTTGATGTACTTAAGAAAAGTGGAATTGTAATTTCACAATTGAATGTACGTAGTCTAACACATAATTTTGATCAAATTCAGCACATCCTAAATAATAATCATATTGATATATTAGGGCTTAGTGAAACCTTTCTGGATGATAATATTGATGATAATGATATTCACATTAGTGACTATTATTTGTATAGACATGATAGAAACAGTGCACACACATCTTACAATGAAGATGTTCGTCGTGGTGGTGTAGCTTTGTATATTAATCGTAATTGTTCTCACATAATTAGAACAGACTTTTTTTTTTTTTTTTTTTTGGAGCCAATATGGTTGCCTTTTAGCTTCTTTAAAACCTATAAATACATACATCTGTATTGTATTTAGTTTATAGCAATCCAAACTTATTATTAGTTTAAATTAAAGTAGAGCCTATGTCTTTGAACATCAAACACTCGTATTTGGTATTTTTGTTTTGACAACATGCTTAAAATTCAAAATGAATTATTATGATATATTATGAATATACGACAATTTGTAGGTTTTAAAGATCTTGAAAGGCAGTCATATTGGCTGCCATCTTGGTTGGTAACCATGTTAACACACTTCGAATGTCAGATATGAGTTCCTACTGGGATATAGAGCCTAGAATTATGCTTTTATCACAAATACTTGATGAGTTATAGTCAATTGGATGATTTCGGGGCATATTGGATTTTGGGGAGGCCATATTAGATTTGATGGTAATGTTGTGATCAAATAACATCAAAAACCTGTCCAGGAGATTCCTCGTGTTTTAAAACCTGGATATAGATTATAAAATTATGGCCATTTGAATGAACTTGAGAGTGGTAGCGGCCATATTGTATTTCTAGAAAATGCACTGCACAAAATTTTGCACACCCTCCAGAAATTATTTGCTTAGGTCCTCATTAACTAAAATCGATCGATAGAAAAAGTCTGTACTCCATTTCCACCCTGCACCCACAATTCCTCCTGACTAATAGACAAATATTGGAATTGAAATCTAAATGAACATTAAAGGTGTGTGTTTTCCAATCATCTTTCAGATGCCCCATTTACCAAAAGTTGTTTCAATTTTATACCATGAAAGAACATATTTTATCATCGTTGTCCTGTAATTTCAGACTCCAAATAATTTTTTTTTCAAATTAGATACAGAGCAAAAATTGCATTTCTAATGGTTAGTAGTAGCAGTAGTAAATCCAAAGTTTTAAATCTGGTTTTGTCCCCATAGAATGGGAGTGGCCGGATTCACCTCACACTCGTAGCAATCGCCCTTACTCCCTCCTTCCACTACACCCCATTCAATGCATCCTCCATCCTCAACCCAAACCTCCTACTATCCTCCTCCACTTGCTTCTTCCATGTCTTCTTTGGTCATCCCCTCCTCCTTGAACCCCCACCTTGAATTCAAAAGCCCTTCTTAAAACATGCTCATCATCCTTGCCCATACCAACGTACACTATTCGCCTTCACCAACCGGTCCACCGCTTCATTCAAAACCCAACATCTGCATCAATTACACAGTCTTCTTCCTATCCATCAACTTCACACCACACATCGCTCTCATCGTTGCTCTCTCTGTCCTCCTCAAAATCCCCATCTCATTTTCGCTCAGACACCACGTCTCACTCCAATACAGCATCACTGGTTAACCATAAATATTAGTAATCAGTACCTTTGTGGTATGTTTTGCTGGCACCTACATTGTACCATCAAAACTACCCACAATTTTGTTTCCTTATGGGTGTATCAGAACTTTTACATTTTTATTCCACTTTCTCCTCCCTCTACTTTCTACTTCCTTTCTCTGCTTTCAGTTTCTCTCAATACCTTTGCTAGTCTGGGTAGTCGTCCCAACAATACTCACTTGTTTATTTGAGCACAAAGACGTGGATTGAAGGAAAGCATCCACACACAGAATATCAGCTGGTACTGGATCTGAAAACCCACTTTGCCTGACAGTACCGACAAGATCCTGTGAAAAAAAGAATCAAAAGACATACTGAAGACTTAAACTGATATTACAAAACTATACCAGGTGAAAATGGGGAAATAATAACTGAAGACTGAGTTAATCAGTAGCTTTTGAGATGCTTTCATGGGCAATCTCAAGCAGAAATGAATATTGCATGTTAAGCAATATAAAGCATTACTTTTTATATGGCACACAATTTTTCCCTGATGAGATTTTGTTACACTTCATTTTGATTTCAATAAACTAAAATGCCATGAAAGTGGTTAAACTAGATATGATTCCCCTGTATTGAAATAATAAAAACATTACAATCCAGAATTCCAAATCTTGATTTAAATTAATTAGCCCTGTCCTACAGGTAAACATAACATATGTTTCATCAAGCTCTATGTAAGTCTTCAGACCTTTTTGAATTTTTATATGAGCAAATTTGAGACAATTGTTCCTAGACCTAAATCAGAGAAACTTGTTTTATATTTCTCCTAACATCGCACATTTATTGATTTAATTAAACTAACATGCCAAAAGTCAACTATGGCAAATCCACCCTTCTTAACCTTCTAACAAGATGAATTACAATTTTTGATAACCATAATAAATCTCAGTAATCGATCTCACAGATTTAAAGGCACTATCAGTGATTTGCTAAATCAGAAAATCGAAAAAATCATCAAAAATCAGATTTTTGCATTTTTGGAACAAGTATAGGTATCCTAACATGACATGCAAATTTTAAGTGATAAGTCTAGAAGCAGCTTAATAAGGACAAAATCGGATATTTTAGTCATTACTAAATTACGGACAATTACTACAACGTGTAACTGATGTGGATTAAATTATCTCTGAACATTGCTGTTGTCTTCCCTTTTCCTTTTCTGTCATTGTTTTTCATGGAAAGATACCTAATGGGAGTCCTACAGACTTATCCTGCACTTCTAAGTTATTCCTACAAATTTTAAATATTTGTTTATCTTTCGGATAATCACTGATAGTGTCTTTAAACAAGGTACCTTATTCACCCGAGGCAAATGCCTTCATTCACTACTCCAAGAATATCCTTTTTTATATCTCCCAATATCTCACAAAACTCTTTAAGGAGTAACATTTTGGGCCATTATCTTCATGGCTGTTTGACCCCATGCAAACATTCTCTTATGTTGGCCAACAATTTTAAGCAATGGCTACACAATTTTGATAACTGAAGTAGGGAGTACCCCTGAAAAAAATCAGAAAAATCCATTGTTGGAACCTTGCCATACAGGCCTACAAATGTCATGATCGATTTGTTATAGTGCTCTCTATATGCCCATTCTCCATAGTGAGTCTGTTTAAAACTAAATTTTGTCACATTTGCCCATGAAATTGTGTAAAAAGGACAAAGCTAGTGGAATTTAATCAAGATCAAATAACAAAACTGTGTCACTACTGAGATATTTTGATTTATCCTGGTTTTGTCACTATGAGACTTTAAAGGTCCAACGAGAGATTTTTGGAGCATCCATATCTTGTGCCATATGTAATGATTTCATATAGATATGACCTTAATAGATTTCTTAACATATATTTGCCTACAGAAATGCCTTGAAAATGAAAACAAAAGACGAATTTCATTTGATCAATTTCAATATAAAACATAGGCTGAGTTTAGTATTTTGCTCCTACAGTAAATGAGAAATTCACAATTTCTGTACCAAAGAAATAATTTTCAGCTTAATTCTTTCACGTTGGGATATTTTTCATAGAAAGCTTTACATTAGCGTAAAATCAGAATTTTCAATTGAAATTGAATCAAGTGAAATCTCTGGTTGCACCTTTAATTTCAGCTTGCTACTTGAACATGAATGCTCTCACTCACGTGCTCATGCCTTCATTTCACACTCCAAGAATATCCTTTTTTATATCTCCCAATATCTCACAAAACTCTTTAAGGAGAACCTTTTGGGCCATTAGCTTATAGCTGTTTGACCCCATGCAAACATTCTCCTTATGTTGGCCAACAATTTAAGCAATGGCTACACAATTTTGATACTGAAATAGGGAGTAGCAAGAGCTATTACCCCGAAAAAAATCAAAAAAATTCATTGTTTGAACCTGCCATCCAAGGCCTCAATGTCCCTGATTCGATGAGATTATAGTGCCCTCTATTGCCCATTCTCCATAGTGAGTCTTTTTAAAACTAAATTCTTGTACCTTTGCCCATGAAATTGTGTAAAAAGGACAAAGCTAGGTGGAATTTAATCAGATCAAATACCAAAACTGTGTCCTACTGAATATTTTTGATTTATCCTGGGTTTTGTCATATAGAGCTTTAAAGGGTCCAACGAGAATTTTTGGGAGCATCCATATTCTTGTGCCATATGTCATGAATTTCATATAGATATGACCTTAATAGATTTCTTAACATATTTGCCTACAGAAATGCCTTGAAAATGAACAAAGAGCGAATTTCATTGACAATTCAATATAAAACATAGGCTGAGTTTAGTATTTGCTCCTACATTAAAGATGAAATTCACATCTCCGTACAAGAAAATAATTTTCAGCTTAATTCTTTCACATTGGGATATTTTCATAGAAAGTTACATTCAGCGTAAAATCATATTTCAATTGAAAAATTGAGATCAAGACTCTCTGGTTGCACCTTTAATTTCAGCTTGCTACTTGAACATGAATGCTCTCACTCACGTGCTCATGCCTTCATTTTCCATAAATGCCCACCCTGACTCATTGGTCGTATCATCTGCTGAAGACACTCTGCTATGTCTGCACATGATGGGTTATTGGGAGTCAGTGAGCTTTGTTTGCTTGATCCAGTTTGAAGTAAGAATTTCAGTGTCACGGCCCCAATACCTCCTTGCTGTACCCGTCAAGTTTTTGGCGGAAGATACGACTGGCCTGAAAGGGGGTAAGAAATGGATTTGGTAATGAGCAAACATGATATCCCTTTTAAAAGACCAGGATAAATCAAATCATATTGAAACATAAGGTTCTTGTTTCCGATCTATCGTCTTTGGGACACCCTTGATTTAACCGGAATTAAGGTATAAATTTGATATCAATGAAAGAGCCGTATTTTTCTCATTGTTGTCCTAAAATTTCAGCGTCAAATCCTTCTTTTCTCAAGAAGTTAAAAAAAACGCCGTTTTTGTGGTTAACCATATGAGCGCAGTAGGGACTAGGCGTTGCACTATGCTTACCGCGTCTGAGCACAAAAGTCTGTTTCCCACGGTAATTAATATTCCGTGTGTACAAGTGTCAGGCTCGCGATATCAAGTAGAGAACTCGATAGCCAAAACGGAACAAGCACCTTTAAGGCAAATCCAGGTTAAATAATGGTCTCACATAGGGCCCATCCATGTCAACATTCGAGATTTGCACCGCAGCACGTCGTGGAATTTTTTCGCGTTAATAATGTGGTGGTAGACATTGATGGGATATGAAAATCCTGAAATTTGGAGCGTCATAGTCCCATTTCGTTTTCCCCGCTAGAGCAATTGGAAAATGTTTAGGGGTTCACCATCAAAAGTGCGCCCAATGTGGAAAGACTATGTTGAGAGGGTCACGAGTTAGTAATGTGATCCCTCCACAACTTTGAAAATCACTATCGAAGGGTAATATGGTGTAGAATTCAAATCTGCATCAGAAAGTTCATAGCCTGTTTACTTTTAGAGTTAAGGAGCTTAAATATGCGCCTTTGTTCATTCGGGGCCAAGTCTGGGGGTCTAACTCCAAAAGTAAGAAAAATTTTTTATTATCATCTTATGGCAATCAGAGTTACATATAAACTTTAAACCAATACAATTTATGACACATTAGAAAAGTAATATTGATTTCAGCCCCTTGCAATTGGCAATTGTACTTTTTTGACATATTTTGACCGCCCCTGAAAACGATGTTGTACATCGAACAACCAACCCCTCTACTTTCAGATATGTTAAGATATATCATTAAACCACTTATCCTGAAAGAACTAGCTTGTGTCTTTATTTTTTCACAACAAAATACCCACTCAAAGTTACCACAACAAAGTAGACTGTGACCCAGATTCATTGTACATGTACTTGTATATCCAATAAACATTCTCTGGGGATATCATCAAAATGATCTTGTGCTGAAAACAATGAAGACATCAAAACACCAAGCTGTTCTTTCAAGAATGTTCTTTGATGATGTATCTTCACATATCTGAAGTAGGGGTGGTGTCGTTTGTCCAATCATTGATTTTCAGGGGGGCCACTATATTCCCAATGCAAAATTATGATTTTTCAATAGGCTGTAACTCACTTCTTACTTACCTAATGTACTTATTTTTGTCTGGATAGAAAGTCCTGCATGTACTAGATAACAAGAAAATGCAACATTAAAAATATTGTTACTTACTGAGTTTCTGACCCCCCAACTTGGTCCTAGATAAAGATATTGCATTTTTACACCCAAATATTTTAAAAAGTAAATCATACTAATAATAACACATGATAATATTAAAGGAGGATGGCCGATTTAAGGAAATGGAAGTGTTTCATCTGTAGTATTTGCCTTCACCCAAAACCCCACCTGTAAAGTTTCGCGCCGACTGATTTCATGCTTTTTCATGTGAGAGCAGAAACGTGATTTCGTAAGCCCCATAGAGTACTGTGTAAAATTAATATTGGGTCGACCAAATTGGGGTCATTTTCGCTCATTACTTCCAAACCAATCCTTGGGCCCTAAGATTTCCACAGGGTAAATGAGAAAAATAGTACTTTCTTCTGATACCAAATGTTGACCACTTCCGGTACACTGGGCTTCTGGGATCGAGGCCTATTAGGATCGTGGGTGCCATTGACCTTTAAACACTTTAAACCCCCAGCGCCACCTTGGCACATTTTCACAAATATGATTTCCTTCAATTTGATCTCAATGATAGTCTAATGCCAGTGGAAAACAAGCTATATTTTACACATAAAATAACCATACCCAAAACCGATAGGGACATTGATATGAGGATAAAGCATCCGGATTGTAGGCCACTTGTAAGTTTTTCCAAACTTTAAGCAACAAATTGTATCTTACATGAATATTTTGACTTGTACGCCACTGATTTAAAAACCACAAAGGTTATAGACCCGTCAAACAGTGCATAGCGTGAGAACATGCATACAAGTGCTTGTTCTTGTGTTAAAATCCCTTTTCGCGTCTGCTGAATTTAACGTCGCCGTCGACGTTAAATTATAAAATCGTTCTGTTTACCCATAAGGAAGCTTGATTTGGTCTTAATCACTTCGGTTTAGGATTTTGTATATAAAGCTTTACAACCATGCAAAATATCGAGTGTTGAAAAATCTTGAGGGCGCACCATTTTTCAATGTGCCAGTGTCTCTTAAGTACATCTAACATACAATCATATCCCCGTCTTCAACTTAAGTTCTTACCCACATTAAAATACAACCCGACTTTTCAAATAACAGACGCGTTGCCCTTTTTTATTCGCCTTTAACGACATGCAGGGAACACATTGGGCCAAGTCTTAACCCCTGAACCCGCAGGGGGCCCCTATTAGTCGCCTTACGACATTCTGTAACACATCGGCCAATTCTTACCCCTAACCCACATGGGGCTGTCTGATAAAAGTCGTCTTGCATGGTTATGATTAATGGTAAAGGGTTACGGTTAATTATAGTGCTCCTCGTGAATGTTTATGAATACCTACCAATATGTTTTACATTTAGTTGTCAAATAGTGTTGATGCTTAACCCTAAACTAATCCCTGAGATCTGCAGGATTATATGCAATCAATCCTTTAGGTATGTTATAAGGTAGTGTATTTATTGTATTGAAACAGAGGAGTTTGGGTTAAGCACCAAAATGCCTTGCTTCAAGCAACAATATTGCTCACAGCTTTAGCCACTCTACCTAATAAGCTCACATGTCTCCCTGAAAACTTCAACAATTTCAATACTCCTTTGTGGCAGAGGATCCATTTTTTTATTTAAAATGCTTCCACTAATTTGATGTTTAAAAGTGACATACACAACCAACATTTTTTCACACAAAAGCCGAATTGCGTATATGCACAGCAAGGTTTGATACAGAACAAATCTATGTGAAAAACTTTTTTTGTTAAATGATGAAATCAAGAAATTAGAACTCAATGTGAAGTTGTTAATTTAGGACCAGCAAATTAGAATCTATAAAAACACACATGTTTTAATATATTGAAAAATAAGATAAAAATCCATTATTATAAATTCATTACACAAGGGCTCTAGACCACAAAATACACACAATGTTAATATTGTTGGTATATGTGGTAATATGAATAGTTACAGAATGGCCTACAATCTTTTTTGTGGTTTTTACAGTTTTGTGGTATGTGCTCTGATCATTTGACATTCAAGTGTGGTAACTTCACGTACATCCCCCGCACCGACCCTGGCCATGTAAGCCTATAACCCAAGGTTCCCCTGTGCCTGTAAATTTTCTCTTGGCCCCTGTACCTTGTGGCCTCTGGTGCAGCTGGTTGTTGTTTATTACTTGGTATATTGTGGTTATATGATGATTCTCTAATTTGGTAAGTTATGACTTATCTAACACTACATAGACCACAAATACCACAATCAAATTTGTGGTAGTTGTGGTCTATGGAAGTGCAAGTATGATGAAAGTTTGTGTATATTGTGATCTGTGTCAAGTCCTCACAATATACAGCCCTGCAGTGTTAGGGTAGCTACGTAGCACAGGGGATGGCCGATTTAAGGATATGAAGTTTTCATCTTGATAGATTGGCCTCACTCCAAACCGCCATCTGTAAAGTTTCGCGCTGATATTTCAATCAGTTTTGATGCGAGAGCTAAAAACGGATTTTGTGTAAGGCCCCGTTAGTACTGGTATAAAATTAATTTGTTTCGACCAAAATGGGCACGTGGGCGCTCATAATCCAACCAAACATCCTTTGGCTCTACAATTTCACAGGTAAATGAGAACAAGACACCAAATGGTGCTGAAGCTTCATAAGAAAGTGTGTTAAGTTTGAGTAAGATGGGTTTTTGTTGTTGTGCTTTGGTTTTTGGTTGATGTTTTTTGATCAAGCTGTGATTCTAGCAATTAAAGTGTTGGGGCTGGAGGAAGGTCATTTAAGATCTGTTTTTTTTAACTTGAATGCTTATGAATCTGTAGTGGTTATGTAACCTTTGTTCCTCATTTTATAAGAGTGTTCTTTCATGGCTCATCACTGATTACCCTATTTTGACCTTTGACTTTGAATGACCTCTAATGACCTTGTCATGTATTAGTTTTTTGGCATAAGCTCAACTCATTCCAAGTTTTATGCTGGACACTATTGGTCCCTGTTCAACTTGGTTGGCACATGGGGACTATAGAAATGCTTTGCATGTGTGTGTGTGTGTGCGTGTTGTGGTGGTGTGTGTCCCACGCAAGATCTCTGGGATCATGCAAGTGTGGTGTCCATCTTTGCAACTTCGATGCATCTCAGTGGGCATGGGCTGGGATTGTTAAAGTTGGGTCATGGTGACATAGGTCAAAGTCAAAAATGGTCAAAAATAGAGTCAAATTTGGTCAAGAATAGGATAATAAATAAGCCTTTAAGCATGATATCTTTTGATCTAACAAGTATGGGTGTCCCATATTTTTGGGCACCATAATTCAACCAAGTAGATGTGGATGAGTTCGAAGGTGGGGCATGTGGCATGTTCAAAGGTCAATGTGGTCAAAATGGGATGAAATGGGCTATAAGCCTTGTTGGCAATTGTGAGCTGGAGATGAAACTTGGTGGGTGTGGTCAACAATTCAGTGCCGAAAATTGACAGGTCCATTTGAAGGTCATGTGGGGTCAATCAAGGTCAAATTGGATAATACTGCTATAACCCTTGTCAAATGTGGTAGATATTGAAATGTGTGATTGTGGTGGGAACATTCAGGCTGAAAAATTGAAGGTCCATTTCAAGGCTCTATGCGGGTCATTCCAGGGTTCAATGGATTTATATTGCTATAGCCCTTGTCCATTGTGGTAGGAGAATGAAATTGGTGTGTGTTGTCAACATTCAGTGTGCAAATTTGACGGTCATTTCAAGGTCATGTTGGGTCATTCAGGTTCAAAGCACTAAGTCGGTGGTAGGATGGTAAAACTAGTGGGTTTGGTCAGCATTCAGTGCCACAAAATTTGAAGGTCATGCGGGTGTCTCCAAGGTCAATCACTAGTTATGTCAGTACACCTTTTCTCTCGTCTGACTGTTTAAACCAAGGCGTCCTTGAACCACTATGTCGCCTTTTTTGGGCATTACCTGGTGTTTTATGACCTTCAAAATTTTTCAGACCAAATGTTTACTACACCAAGTTTTCTTGACCATACAACTATTTGTAGTGATATGACCTTCTTTGACTTTGGATGACACCACCTTTCCTTGAAATGACCTTCAAAATTGGTCTGCCCTGAATTTTGACCACCCTCACCGAGTTTCATTGCCCAAGCCATTCCCAAACAGCAAGGTCAGGTCCACCAAGGTCACATGAGGTCAAGAACATGAGAGATACTACCCAAGGCCCACTGTAATAATTTGTAATGAAAATCGATTGACATTGTTGATCACCAAGCAGTGTTACAATTCGGACCATTTTAATGTCACACAAGGTCACAAAGGTCCCATATGGCCACGCGACCATTTTAAGGTCACACAAGGTCAAAAAGGTCATATGATCACCCACTGCGGGACACTATGCAAGGATTTTATCTAGTTGCATAAAATCGATCGGCATATGGTGATACACCAGCGATTTTATAATTCTGACCATTTTAAGGTCCACAAGTAAAAAGGTCATACGACATCACCAACATTGGGACATTACCCATAGGCATTGCAACTAAGTGTTTCTGAACATGCCGTTTGACGTATTTGATACGCCAAGCAATGTTATAATTCTGGTCACACAGTCACATGAGGTCATCAACATGTGGGACACTACCCAAGGCTAATTTATCAAAGTTCCTTGAAAATCGATCGACAATTGCATGATACACCAGCATTTTTGATTTTTATAATTCTGATCATTTAAAGATCACACACGGTCACCAACATGTGGGGACATTACCCAAGGGCAATTGTATCAAGTGTCATGGAATCAATTGACAATTTGAATATACCAGGTATTTCGTATTTTGACCATTTTTGGGAATGACCTCTAAGGACTTCTATAAGACTTTTGAACTCCCCCCGTGCGAAGTGTACGGGGGGGGGGGGGGGGGGGTGGACCATACAAGGCCCATTACATGGCAAGTTCCATAAATGTGTGCATTAGGCCTATGTTGAAACAAGTGGCAGACATGCCAACTTTTTTTTTGTTTTTATACAACTTTCAAGAGTCCATATAACAAATTCAGTATTTTTGGACCCAAAATCAATTTCTTGCGAATTTGTCAATTTTTGGCCTAATTTCACTTTGAGGCCTGTATTAGAAATGTCAGTGCAGTGAAATGCTAATTTGGCGCACAAGATGTTTTTTTTAATGACATGAAAATTTAATGAAAAAGTCTAAACTGTAAAGGCTCTAACTTGAAACTCAGCTACATATGTACAAATGAACTGCATCTTGAGATAGAGCTCTTTAAAATACAGATTTTCCAGAACAAATGGAGCAGAGCTCGTCTGTCTGCCAGCCCCATTTGGAATGCCAGCAGGAACTAAGTCCATATGGAGTAATTTTTTTTTTGTTTAACATGAACAGTCTACACTTTTCAAAGCTTGAAAACTTTAAAAAACAAAATTTATAGAAATTTATTTGTGTTAGGGTTAGGTTGTTTTTTTGTTTTGATGCAGTTGTAATTAAATAGTTACTCAAAATACTTCAAGGATCATTTTGCATACAGCAAGTTTAAATAGTTAAATCAAAATATTGATGAATGAACAGAAAATCCGAAAGTCGGAGAAAAACATGTCGGAAACTATTTCAACATACTTTAGAAAATGAAATCTTTCAAATACATGTCCTTTTCTTTCTTTTGGAAGATTGCCCTCTTTCCTTAACTTTACTGTTCTGTATTTACTTATTTCTTTCTCTTTATACACTGATCTTTTTATTTTTAGTAATGCGACTAGTTTCCGGATTTTTGGGGAAAACGTACGTCCCGTCTTTTCGTATCATTTTTCCCGTCCAAAATAACGAAAATCCTTACTAGTAGGCCCATGTCTGCAGCGCGCAAGTGTGTTTGGGGTAACATGTTTACTACAGACACACACACAGACCGACACTCAGCTTATGGGTAACAAAAAATGTTCATATGGACTGTTCTTAAAATCATGTAAGCACTTTCATGTTTTTCCCTAAAACATCATGATTAATTGCCCCCGCGCGCGTTAAAAACATTCGCGTTGCTCTGCTGCTGCTGAAATTTCCATTTCCCCCCTTTTTTATTTGTTTCATCATTTCTTCAAGAAAACATTTTCGCTCTCTTGACATCATCATATTAAAAAATGCTAGTAAAAAAACATTTTCTCCTCATGTTTGATTAGTCCTTGTCAGAAACAGGAAATAATGGCAAAAATTTCCAAATCACAAGGTAACCTATAGGCCTCAGTTTTATATTCCTATCGACAGTTTGATGTTTTAAGACGACTGAGTCGGGTTCGTACTTCCAAGACAGGATTAATTACTCACGCAGAGATTCCATTGTGCAAGATTAAATTACGTCATCGGGAATTCATGTCGGAACCATCATTATACTGAATTGGGAGATCGCAGTGCTCGGTGGAACTTAGTACAAATTGCGTCCCCTCCCTTCCCATATTTTTGCCAACTGTGGATGCGGTGGGCTTTGTGACACTTGCGAGCTAACCCTGGCCCATTTTCTACCCTCTCATAAGAGCTCTGATACCTTACATAGGGGGCCTATTAACAAGGGCATTTTCAGTTTTTTGTCGTTACTATATTACGGGTGAAAAATATTGACTACCTGCCAACTTTCTTCCCCTTTGTAAAAAACGGGGAATCCCCAGGGGCCGTAATCAGGAAATCCTACAAAACCATCCGGCTTTGAGAGAATATTACGCTTTGTTGCTTCGTGATTTTTTTCTGAGCCTTATCTACTGTTGCTGCATTTATAAACAAAGCATTTTCTGTTTCCTCCTATTAAAACAGTATGAAAGTTTGCGGACTTGCAGGATCATATACTCAATATTTTTCAAAGCCTGGTTCTATGGCCTTACGTGTGTCTATCCACGGGCCACGGGGCTGTTATGGTAATTAGTGTTTGACTATTGTAATCATGAGACATGTGGCCAAGCAATGGACAAGGGGATTGGCCCAACATTGATCACGTTTTCTCATTCGCCTGTAAACGCCAATCATCCCATATTGATTATTATCAATGAGGTCGTGTGTGTTGATCAACTTTTCAGGTATTAAAAACCCTATGAATGGAAGGACAATATTTAGGCTATTGGATTTAAGCTAACCCTTGACTGAGGTTGCGCCAGGATTTTCGTACGTATTTTCTTATTCATGAGGTCACATGTATTGTAACCGACTTCTCAATCACGTACTCATGCATCTATGGTGGTAGCAACAAGAGTATAATGCAAAGTAGCAACCTGCAGGTATTGAAGGATTACTACATTAGATAAAAGGGTGTCCGCCTATGGGTTGTCTATTTATAAGATTACCAAGAACAAAATATTTAAATCTTTGCAACCTCAATTTTGCGTCAAATAGCCATAGTAGGTTTAAATAAGTTAATATAGTAACGACAGTGCTAGAACCTCGATCCGTGGACAAGCTTTTTATTCGACGCCTTTTGTGAACAGGGCAGGTGTGGCTTTCCTGTTTTCAATTAACAATGATTCCAACCCGTTGTACGTTCCATACCAAATCTGCATCTGTTTTAGTACATTACATTTAAGTTGCTTAAAATAAAACCTACATACGGTTAACTCCAAAATCAATTTAAAATGGAGCAGTGAACATTTAAAAAAAGCTCGCGAGGTTAATCAAGGAGATACGAGTACTGACTTTGATCAAAAATTAATGTCTTTGAAACTCAATTTGAGTCAGCGATTCTGTATTAATCCTACACATTTCAACTGCTCTTATGCCACCACACGCAAAAAAAAAACCTTGAGCACCATGGTTGCAAGTTTGGGGAGGTGGCTGGAGAATGGATTGGGTAGCTGGCGGGAGAGGTCAATTTCTCATTACAACCGACCCTGAGGCATCGCAGTCAGGTCCTTTTAGGGAATATCAACGGCGTCCTCATGTTTGCAGAGGTCGCCAGTTGTGGCATGACAACAACGGAACAGTCGAAGAGCTGCATGTTAGCATGGCAACATCCCGAGGCATTTACTTCGAACACATCTGACATATAAAATGACAACTAAAATCATAAAACTTCAATAAAACTAGGCATAGATGTGCTTAGAAAGCAACGAGTAGATCATGCGGTGGCAATTGTGACACTGACGACCTTTGACCCCAGCATGTTACGGCGCAATACGGGTCTTAGGGGAGGTTTTCTGACCAAGTTCAGTGATTTTATAGGAATTTATAGATTTAAGGAAATTTATAGATTTTCAAAGAATGACCCTTTAATCGGCTCACGTGACCTTTGAAGCCGAACTGTGTACATAACCCCATAAGGGTTTGGGTCGGTGGTCTTCTGACAGGCATCTGGTGGGCCTTAACAATATTTTATGGCAGAAGAAGGCTTTTAAGACATGCCGGCGGACTGGCCCTTTAATCGCCCCACGTGACTTTTGACCCCAATTCTATGTACACCCCATAAGGGCCTTGGGTCAGTGGTTCTTCTGACAACATCTTGTGGTCATAGCGTTTATTCTTGTGCAGAAGAAGGATTTTTATTAGAGTTCACGAATGCCCTTTTAATCGGCCCTCGTTTACCTTTGACCCAACATGTGTACCCCCTATAGTCGCCTCGGGTCAGTGGTTCTTCAGTCCTAATTTGGCTGCAATCGTACAAGTATTTGGTTGTGTAGCATTTTTGATTGCCAAGGTACAAAGAAAGACAAGAACTAGAGGCAAATTTGTTGCTCGAAGAGCACGAACCTAGGCCGTGGGATACAATGACCTTTAACCCCATGCCGAGCACAAAATTTGTTTAGAGTCGAAGCTGCTTCATACGCATGGGTCACGTGATCATACACGTTAGCAATATAGCAAATATGATTTTTAAAATACCGGAAGTTCCCTTTAATGACCTTTGACCCCATCTGAGCACAACTGTGGTGAAGGTCTGAAGCTGCTTCGTATGCATGAGTCACTTGTACAATGTTACCTTGCATATACAGATATGATTTTTTGAGATCTTTAACATTACGACGGAGTTTCCCCTTTTATGGACCTTGACCCCCATATTGAGCAGACCTTGTTGGGTGACGGGTCCAGCGACTTCATATCATGAGTCACGTGACCATGTTACCTTGCAAATGGCAGATATGAATTTTTTGAAAGATTTTTGCACATTGACCGTCAGTTTCCCCTTTACTGACCGTTGACCCCCCATATTGGCACACCTTTTGTGAAAGGTCTCACTCAAGCTGCTTTCATCGCATGAGTCACGTGACCATGGTAAACCTTGCAATAACATATTGAATTTTTGAAGATTTTTACATTAAGACCGAAGTTCCATTTAATAACCATTGACCCCCATATTGAGCTACCTTTGGTGAAGGGTCTCAAGCTTACTTCATCTCATTGAGTCACTGTACCATGGGTTACTTGCAATGGCAGATATGAATTTTTGTGAAGATTTTTCACATTAAGACCTGGAAGTTTTTTGTTTTCCCCTTGTAATGACCTTTGACCCCAATTGAGTACAACTTTGGTGAAGGGTCTCAATGCTGCTTCATATCATGAGTTTCACGTGACCATGCACTTTGTCATATACAAATATGAATTTTTAAAATTCAGACCGGAAGTGTTCCCCTTAATGCCCCCTTAATGACCTTCGATCAGAATTCTGTGTACACTTCATAGAGTCCTTGGTGGGTCAGCGCTTCTTCTGAGCAAGTCTGGTTGATTATAGAATTGATTTGTGGAACAAAAAGGAATGTTATAGAGTTCCGACGAATGCACCTTTAATCTTCCACAGACTTGATCCCAATCTTTTTACACCCCATAGGGGTCTTGGGTCGGTGGTTCTTCGACGACATCCGGGAATCTTAGCATTTATTCGGTGGCAGAAGAAGGCTTTTATAGAGTTCCGACGAATGTCCCTTTGAATCGGCCCACGGGACCTTTGACCCAAACTGTGTACGCACTATAGGGGGCCTTAGGTCGTGGTTTTTTCTGATAATTTTTGTGGCAATCGGATAAACCGTTTGGCATAGTAGCATTTTGAAAGTTACCGGAAGTGGTGGGAAACAAGTAAGATGAGGAAGAGAAAGAGAAATAGAAATCGCACGAATACAAGACCTAGGCCGTGCTTCGACAGGATAGGTAAAGAAGAACTCTCTAATTACCAAGGACCTAGCCGTGCTTCTCACATGGCTAGGTAATGACCTGGGGCCAGATTGTATACGATATACGTTGGGCGAGTTTGTACTACTGTGGCTATGTGTATTGTGGGCAGTTGGTACCTGGGCGAGTTGGTACCAGTACTAAGGGCGGGTTTGTACTTGGGCCAGTGCTTGAACTGAATAGGGCTGGGTGCGCCGGTAGCGGGATTGGTACCGAAGCTGTATGTTGGAAATTGAGGGGTTAGAGAGATTGCCCCTAGTTTGACCCCTGAATGACTAGGTATTCAAAATCTGCTGCAAAACCAAATTGGGCCTTTTTTTTTGGGGGGCCCTCCGCGTTCTTCTTACCAAGTCTAGTGATTATATCAATTTGGTGGTGTCAGAAACGACAAAAAGGAGGGTAAGAGCGACTGACCTTAATGACCCTGTGTGACCTTTGACCCCCAATTGCTTGACACCCTGTATGGCACTTGTGTCACGGGTTATTCTGACGAAGTCTGGTTCAGATCAAGCCAACTGTGTAACACGATTAGCATTTTGAAATATTATGAGGGGTTAGAGAGACTTGCCCCTAGTTTTGGCCCCAAATGCTTTGGATTCAAAACTATGAACAGCCATAATGGCCGGCATCCCCTGGCAATCACTGTGACAGAATGGCATCGATAGCACATGCGAACTGTGGGAGAAGTAGGGAACAGGTGTTAGCGCGACAATGCCGCTATTGACCCTACGTGACCCCCATGGTCAAACTGTGAACAACCTATAGGAACCTTGGGTCAGGGGTTCTTGTTGCCAATTCTCGTTACAATCTGACCAACCATCTGGCCACGAGTAGCATTTAAGCGAGGTCGGAGCGAGGTACAAACAAAGAAGAAAAGAATCGAGAGAAGGCATATATCAATGCGGCTGCAACCGCATGATAATAACTAAAATAACTTTATTAACAATAAGCTTACATAAAATAAAAACTAACAAATATCAAAAACAAAAAGAAATCCTTTGACAAGCAATAGAGGGTTTATCGCTAATCGTAACGCAATGCGTCTGGGGGCCAAAAAGGGGCCAGAGCGCCGCACAGCGGCCTCTGTCACGTTCGCAGCCCGTTTGTTTACATAGACGTACTACGTAATTTGCTTGGCGAATGCTTAAAAATCTAACTCTTCAACTACTTTTAGGACATTTTTTAATCACCCTAAGTGGCGATCATTTCGCTTTTTTGTATTGTTGTAATGATCGGAGATATCCTGAAAGGAATAATATGGTTCTTTTTTTATGTTAGCAACTTTTAATGACGCTTCATCTTGGCGTTGTTGTCCGAAGTGTTTTACATCAATCACTAGCTATCCGCTCTCTAAACAAAACATTGTACATATACATTTATTATGCTCAGGGAAGGCTTAAAATCCTTACTCTCTTTATAAAACCACTCACTTTTTTATTTTAGACTTTTTAGTTGGCGATCCTAGTGCTGTTCTTGGTTGTAATAATGATCGGAGATATCCTGAGAGATGGTTATTTTGGTAGTGTGAATAACTTTTTAATAACGAAGCTTCACTTGGCGTATTTTGCGAAGTATATGCCCAAGGCGGGTAGCTGCTGGGATTTTGTTGGGTCTTTAGTCATAATATAATGGCCTTGTTTATGTAAATACAGTAGCTAAAAGTAATATTGGATAACATGTTAAATTTGAGTGATTTTGTTAACGTATAAAATATTCGTAGGGCCGATTATCTTAGCAATAACCTAAGCTGCAGTAACTAGAGGTCTTTCGAAAAATTAAAAGAAACATTGTTAGTGTTACTAACCGAGGTCATGCACTTTCGCAAGCTATATTTAATTAAAATATAGGTTCAACAATATTGTACAATATATTTTAAAAAAAAACAACTTGGTCAGGTAGTCCAACTTACTTTAAGGAACTAGCCCTAAGTATCAGGTACTTTGAATGAAATACAAAGAAAGGATGCAAACAGAATGCGGTTTTCCTGGGTTCTGGGTGGCAGTATATACGTACTGATATTAGCCCGGCTTTGCATCTTATTGGAAATTGTAATTGATTTCTCCTTATTTGTCGTCGCTTGTTGTGGGGTAGTATACGTTTCCCTTGTTTCTGGGTGACATTCTGAAAAGAGCCTTTAGATAGGGCAAAACCATTTTCGGAATTATTGTGCCATATGTACCCGATATTGGGAGACAAGCCAACTCAAAATAAAAGATGCTCGCATGCTATCGCGTAAGAAATTCTCCCTGAAACAGTAATAAATAACTATATCGAGAGCATATTCCCTAATATTGGGGCTCATTATTGAATATCAATTGTATTAAATGATCCTTGTACAATTTATTCTCGAGATCAAATTTGTGAATTTTTGAGGAGTTGGAAGGCCCAGCCGGGGGATTGCGACTCATACATGCGTTTTTCTAATGCGTCACACAGCGGCGATCGTAGTTTGACACTTCCGGGTTTGTGTTTGCCCCTTTTTCGATCCCTTCATGCTCCTGCGTTGAGCGCCCTCTGTTGATATTTACCGATTAGCGATATGGTCTATCGCACTGGAACCGGCTCCCATCCATGTCTTTGAATTAAATGGTATATTCTTCCCATTCGTAACCCCGACCTTTACAAACTCGAGGATGAAAAATAGGTGCGATCATGCCCCGGATCATGCTGTACTTCGCATGCTACACCCTGAGGCCGAACACACACCATTACAAATACAAGAAGAAAACAAATCGCCACAACCTTACCCCCTCCGAATAAAATGAGCCCAAAACACTTTCACAAATAAAATACATAATCAATAACACACTTAATCTATTAATAAAACTACACAATAAACTAACATTATCACAAACATAGGCACAACCCCGAAATCAACCCTTAATATTGCCAGACTCCACTTAATCAACTTAGCTCCCCTAACACACAACTTGGTAGAACTATAATTAATATTTTATTATGGACGATATTTTTTTTACAAACACCTGCTGCAACTATTTTTTTTTTTTCTCATAATACGGACGATGCACATACATAACATCCTTGAACTTAACATGTAATTTGTACGTAAACGGAGACACCACCATACACAGTGCATCATTGCCTGATCTGATCTTTGCTCGTGTTATTTGAGTGTATATTTACTAGGTTTCGCTATTAAAAAAATCGCGCTTTCGACAGCCACGTTCGCTATTTAACAACAAACCATCCGTGGTATTGACTCTATATCTTGGTCGGGTTTCACTGCGACAAACCACAAAAACAAACTGGAAATAACACACTTCTAGGGCGATTTTGCTGACTAAACTCCTTCAGCTTGAAGATCACATCCCACACTTTCACCCGACCAATTTTGAACAAATATGCTCAATCACGGGCAACGGAGATAGGCCTAGATTTTTTCGCCCGCTCTTCCGAATCGGTACGATTAGATGTACTTTCACTCAGGATGCTAAAAATAGTAGCTTTCTTCTGATATCAAATGTTGACCACTTCCGGTAAAATCCTGGTGCTTCTGGTGACGAGGCTGATTAGCGATCGGGCCATGGACCTTTAATATTAAAGATACATAAGGACATTCCGTTCCTGGAAGAAGCGCCCCCAATTTTTGCAGAACCCCGTTTTTGCATATTTGGATAATGCTTACCAATGTTCAAACCTGACCGTGAATAAGCTGATGCCATCTTTAGTAATAAGAATAATGATTAAGTAACTCCTCAAAAAAGTTTGGAATTTTTTTTCAGACATGTCTTTTCCTCCTTTAATGAAAATTTTATTATAGCACTCTATTGCATTCAGTGCAAAGCTCAGGTATCCTCTGTACAATGACACCAAAAATCATAAGAAATTGTTTCTTCATGGTTGAGTGACACTCATTTAAATACTGGCAAGTCTGAAATACCTCAGTTTACGAGTTACACAGGTTGTTACAACACAGGATATGTTTGCTTTGAACCCGGGTCTTGGAATAGGAATGGCAAAGAGTGGGCAGTTCAGTATCTCATCATTGCCACGAGACTATCAGATGTACACAAGGCTCGTGCCATGGGGCATATTGAAGCTGGCATATCCAAGAATCAAGTTGTAGCCAAGTTGGGGTCACAACCCTAGTGCGGCTATCAAAAAATTGGAAAACAAAATTTCCGTGCAAAACTGGCAAGGGAGGTTGGAGACCCAGAAAGTCGGGTGTCACCTTTGGGCCACAACACCCCAGAGAGACAGGTTTATACTTCGCTGCTCTTCAGAATTGGAAATTGTCTTCCAGAAATTTACATGCACGGTTTGTGGGCAGTTTTATTGACACCCCAGTCCAATCTGAGAGCATGGTACTGACTAAGAAAGCCAGCAATGACAGCCCTTCACCTCAGGCTCCGGTTAAGGTGGTGTCGGCAACACCGGTTGTGGAATTTAATACATGGTGACCGAAAATGCAGTGTTCAGATGAATGCAGATTTGTCTTCGGAAGTCTTGGGATGGTTTAGGTTAAAGATTTGAAGGAGACGTGGTGAAGTTTCCCTGTCTGTTGCAATGGAAGAGCAACAGAGTTTGGTGGAGGCAGGCCTGATAACTGGGAAGACAAGACTTGTGGTTATTGCGGGCAACAATGCTGTCGTTTTTGCGGACAAATATTATAATCGCCGTTGACACTCGTATGTCCTAAATCTGGAACGATATGCAGAGTACTCCGAGATGCTACTAATGCCCGCATCGTGCAAGGATCATCAATGAGTAACTTAAGAATGAAAGGGTTAATAAAAACTTCAGTAGCCTGCCATCAGCAGCAAACTCATCAAATTGGGAACATTCCGTTGAAAAACATAATCCTCTTAATTTAGAACCCTAAATTGAGTACAGTACTGAAATTTGGCACTTGGTCTTTCAGACCCAGTATTCAAAGGAATGTCACTCAACCATCTGAAGACATAAATTCTTACCATTTTGGGCATTGTACAGAGATAACTGAGCTTTTCAAGATATGCAATGTAGTGTAATAGATTTCAAATTGAAATGAGAAATACATTCATTAAAAAATTTCCAAACTTTTTTTGAGGAGTTGTATTTTTCTGTCGTGTGCACCGACAGACATGACATTCAAAGCATGGTTTTCTATAGTGACGATTACGATAGCAAAGTGTTAAAACAAGGGTTGTGGTTTTCTTGATTGTTTGTCCAATAAACCTTGGAAACGTTCGCGGTAGGTGGTCTACAACCTATATCCAGTGAAATTTGAGAGAATTTGTATCCTCAAAATATTCTCCTCCTGTAACTTTAAGTGATGTCATATTTTGAACCTTTTCAAACTTCTAGATACTAATGAACAATAAGTGATTAGCAAATTGCACTAAACCTAAAAAAAAATCCTGTAAAAGGAAAGGGGTGCCCCAAGGAGTGAGTCTTGTTTGGTTGTTCTTGGGGTTGGGAAAACTTATGTAAAGAAAGAAACGTAGACACCAATATCGGATTGAATTCGTGAAGTTTTATTGCACTACAAATGTGTTTAAATAAGTATACGAGAGCATCAAGGATGCTGTGGCTTACTCCAGGGGGTGGGGTGTTGAGTTGTGCAATTAGGTACAGCAACAAGTGGCATGCTAAGTGATAATTCCCATATCCTAACGTCCCTTAACTGCA
>JAMKCH010015759.1:0-37250 GCA_023653785.1 Ophioderma brevispina
AAAAAGTAGTTATTTTTGTATCATCTGATCGTTTCATTTTCCAATCAATGAGAATGGTCAAGTTAGCTGAACTCGCATTAGAAGATCAAGGTTTATGTATTCTTGAACAAGGACAGCTCAATCTAAATTGGGGCGGTGATAAACACTGATAAATGGGCCTAACACATAGCTCGAATTTTCAGTTAACGAAAAGAATCCGAAGCTGCTTTGTCCTGTTCTATGCCAGGGCAAGATTTACTGGAATATCAATAGCACCATTATTGCTGGAGTCAATGATGTGTGATTTACATTACTGCGTAACTTATAGTCAGTGAAGAATTGAATGAAATTTATGACATATATGTGTTTTCATTACAAATATTGACATGAATTTATGTGAAAAGACTGTCTGGTTCCAATCAGTGTGAACCTCAAGTGCACCATTTTGACATATGGTGTGCAGTGGCCTATGAGGGGTGTTCTGTGAAAAGAGTTATATAAGGCCCCCAAAAAACATGTCTCAGAAGAAATGGAAAAATGCAAATGCAAAATGCGTTGTTTTTTCGAAAAAATGGTAATGCGACATGAAAGGAATTTGTTTTTTACTTTTTTTATAAATGCATTTTGACCCAAAGGTTCAGTTTTTTCTGAAAATGTTTGAAAAAGATCTTTCAAGTGAGCAAAAACTTTAAAAAATAATGGCTAAAAGATCAATTTAAATAAAATGTGAGCGGTCTTTGAAACACACTTGTTCTTTTTTTCTTGGCATAACACAAGGGATGTTATGGATGTTGTAAATATGATGGTATGTCACCTAAATGGTGATGAAGTAAATGGTCATTACCAAAGGTTGTCGACAAGTACCCACAACTGAAAAATGGTGGATCACCTTTGACCCGATTTAGGCCCCTCTCCCCCCAAGTCAATGGTGATACGGTCATGTTGTCAATGCTTCGCAAGGTCCCCCAAAATGATTGATGAGCTGGGAAGAGTTTGGTAAAAGGGAAGACCTGCTTTCTAAAGAACAAGGATTTGCCAAATTTGATCTCATTTGTGAATGAGGGAATGGTTCCAATATATTGCGTCAAGTGTACCAATATTTTTTTCGAGGATTTTGTAGCTTCCCAATAAGGTGCAGAGGCAGTAAGTATGTTTAACGGGTGTTTATTCTATATCATAGCAATTCACATTCTCTGAATTAACCAGTTTGTAATATTAGAGCAATGTTATGGTTTACCCCTTAATCACCTGTTAATAGATCGTTAATCGTGTTTTGTAAAAAGGGGCAATGTTCACATACACCAGACAGTAACCAACAGAACAAACCATGGGTGCATGAGAAGTGTTATGAAACACACAGTGACCTGCTATCATTTGGGTGTAATCAGTGGGTTGATTATGGCACACCATTTCAAAAGACTTCAAAGGTGAGTGTTATGAACACACACAGTTGACCTCTATCATCTTGGGTGTCATCAGTGGGTTGATTATGACACCATTTCTAAAGACTTCAAAGGTGCGTGTTATGAAAACACACCGTTGACTTATCCCTGGGTGTCATCAGTGGTTGTTATGACCAATTTCTAAAAGGGATTCAAAGGTGAGTGTTATGAACACACAGTTGACCTCTCTCATCTGGGTGTCATCAGTGGGTCGATTATGACACCATTTCAAAAGATTAAAGGATGAGTGGTTAGAACACACGTGACTCTATCATCTTGAGCGTCATCAGTGGGTTGATTATGACACCATTTCTAAAGAATTCAAAGGTGAGTGTTATGAACACACAGTTGACCTCTATCATCTTGGGGTATCCGTGGTTGATTATGACACCATTTCTAAGACTTCAAAGGTGAGTGTTATGAACACACCGTTGACCTCTATCATCTTGGGTGTCATAGGTGGGTTGATTCTGACACATTCTAAAGACTTCAAAGGTGAGTGTATGACACCAGTTGACCCTATCAGTCTTGGGTGTCATCAGTGGGTAGATTATGACACCATTTCTAAAGATTCAAAGGTGATGTATGAACACACGTTGACATTTATATCTTGAGGTGTCATCGGTGGGTTGATTATGACACCATTTCTAAAGACTTCAAAGGTGAGTGTTATAAACACACAGTTGACCTTATCATCTGGGGGGTCATCAGGGGTAGATTATGACACCATTTCGAAAGACTTCAAAGGTGAGTTATGAACAACAGTTGACCTCTAGCCATCTTGGGTGTCATCAGTGGGTTGATTATGAACCATTTTAAAGACTTCAAAGGTGAGGCGTATGAACACACCGTTGACCTCTATCATCTTGGGTGTGTGTATCACGGTGGGTATTATGACACCATTCTAAAGATTCAAAGGTGAGTGTTATGAACACACACACAGTTGACCTCTATCATCTTGGGGGTCATCAGTGGGTTGATTCTGACACCATTTCTAAAGACTTCAAAGGTGAGTGTTATGAACACACAGCGTTGACCTCTATCATCGTGGGTGTCATCAGTGGGTAGATGATGGACACCATTTATAAAGACTTCAAAGGTGAGTGTTATGAACACACAGTTGACCTCATCATCTTGGGGGTATCAGTGGGTAGATTAGGACACCATTTCTAAAGACTTCAAAGGGAGTGTTCTGAAGCACACAGTGTCCTCTATCATCTTGGGTGTCATTCAGTGGGTTGATGATGACACCATTTCAAAAGACTTCAAAGGTGAGTGTTATGAACACACCGTTGACCTCTATATCTTGGGTGTCATCAGTGGGTTGATTATGACACCATTTCAACGACTTCAAAGGTGAGTGTTATGAACACACAGGTTGAACTCATCATCTTGGTGTCATCAGTGGGTTGATTAATGACACCATTTCTAAGATTCAAAGGTGAGTGTTATGAACACACGTTGACCTCTATCTCTTGGGTTCATCCGTGGGTAGCATTATGACACATTTCTAAGACTTCAAAGGTGAGTATGAACACACGTTGACCTCTATCATCTTGGGTGTCATAGGGGTTGATTATGACACCATTTCTAAAGACTTCAAAGGTGAGTGTTATGAACACACCGTTGACCTCTATATCTGGGTGTCATCAGTGGGTTGATTATGACACCATTTTCTAAACACTTTCAAAAAAAAAAAAAAAAAAGGGGGGTGGGAGTGTTCTGAAACACACCGTTGACCTCTTTCATATGGGGGTCAATCAGTGGGTGATTATGACACCATTTCTAAAGACTTCAAAGGTGAGTGTTATGAACACACAGTTGACCTCTATCATCTTGGGTGTCATCGTGGGTAGATTATGACACATTCTAAAGACTCAAAGGGAGTGTTATGAACACACGTTGACCTCTATCAATCTTGGGGGTCATCAGTGGGTTGATTATGGACACCATTTCAAAAGACTTCAAAGGTGAGTGTATGAGCACACGTTGACCTCTATCATCTTGGGTGTCATCAGTGGGGTTGATGAAGGACACCATTTCTAAAGACTTCAAAGGTGAGTGTTATGAACACACACCGTTGACCTATATCTCTTGGTGTCATCGTGGGTAGATTATGACCCCATTCTAAAGACTTCAAAGGTGAGTTGTGTATGAACACACAGTGACCTCTATCATCTTGGGTGTCATCAGTGGGTGATTATGACACCATTCTAAAGATCAAAGTTGAGTGTATGACAACCCACAGTGACCTCTATCATCTTGGGTGTATCAGTGGGTTGATTATGACACCATTTCGAAAGGATTCAAAAGGTGAGGCAACAAGCAGACAGAATTAATTTGTATTTCTGTGAGTTAATGAACAGATCTGAGCAAGGGTCATACATATTCTAGCATTGACCATAACTGAGTTGTGGAGTTTTTGTACAGTCCTTATGGCGCTGACCAAGGTCTTAAGAAATGCCCATAATGTCACAATATTGAGAACATCACTGCCTTATTGATGGAGTCAAAGGCTGCCTTGAACGGTGACAATCAAGTATTTGGTATTTTCTATAAAGCCTCCATAATTTTCTACAGGATATTCTGTGCTGCTGTATGTGACACAGCTGCATCTTGGTCTGAAACTAGCCTGGTTGTTTCTCATCAAGTGGTTTACATGTGGCTGGATTCGGGTTAAAAGGAGTTAATGTAGGATTTGACAGCTTTGGACATCAGTGATATGCTTCGATAGTTTGTTCATATGAGAAAGATCCACTTCTTGGCAATAGAATGATGTTGGTGGCCATTTGCGGATGTAGAGCATGTTAGAAGAAGACCGTTGACAGGTCAACTGGCTCATACTAACTTTGGTTCGAGCCACTGATTCACATTGATCACAACACACATCCTATACAAATCAAATTCGGAACGGGCATGAGCCAAGGCGTGAAACCAGACCAATGAATACTAACATGCACTACTCATGCCAAATTGATGTGGTGGCAGAGGCCGTGTGAAATAGACTTCGAAAAGAAGGCATAGATGGCATTCAAGCATTTGATTCACCATCTATGAAGAGCCGAAGAAATACCAGTTATGTAAATACCGTTACATGAACCAAGGATTTATTTTGAAATTGTCTTGGATGGTTTGTAAGAAATTTGAGGGTTTAATGAATTGAGGGTTTTAATTTCATCAGTTGCTCAAAATTTTTAGTAATAAACAAAATAAATAGTTTCTTGTTTCAGATGCTGATACTGCCCCATACGAACACAAGGTATTAGAGGGAGCTTTGGGCTGCAGCCCAGTCCGTGATGACTCAACGCTTCTCATGTGGGTGGTTATAATGGAGGTGTACTGAAAGCCACATTAGCTTTCAAAAATGCCCAGCACTGTTGCTATTAACTCCAATACAGCATATCGTAGTGGAAACGGAAACTATCATATAGGTGAGTGATTGCTCTATTTCAATATGCCCCGCACTTTGCTATTTAGCACTATGCTATGTCAGGGACAGAATTAGCGACAATTGCGAGTATGTCAAGGTTTGTCTCAGCGCGCGCGCACTGTGATTGGTTTGAATGTGTAGTATGGGAGGGCATGTTTGAACACAATATGATTTACTTGTCAAAACATGCCCTATTTGGTTGGGTTTCGACGCACGGACGCAAAAATTCACGGGAAGTAAACTTTTGTTTCAGTAAGCTATAAAGTTCACAGATTATTCTTCACGGCGGACATTTGTTCTGCACCACCAAATTACGTCAGACGTGCAATTGGTCGCCTTATTATGTCCGGGGACTTATTACTCCAATACAGATATCGTGGGGTGATGACAACTGTAACTATCATAATAGGTGAGTGACTGCTATGTTCAAATGCCCGCATGTTGCTATTACTCCAAATACAGCAATCGTGAAGACAAAACTGTAATTATCATAATAGGTGAGTGGAAATGCTATTTCAAAAGACCAGCACTGTTGCTATAACTCCAATACAGCATACTCGTGACGACAACTGTAACTATCATATAGGTGAGTGACTGCTATTTCAAAATGCCCAGGCCTGTTGACAAAATTTAATCCTGGTATTTATCCAAACAGTAGGATGAGCCAGATGAACAAAAGATGGTTTACCCTAAATAAAAACTTTGTTTGGATGAATGTGCAAGCTGGTAAGAAAGAAGGGCAGAGCCAGAAGTTCCACAACTGATTTTGAAACACCACCATCAAAAAAAAGAAACCAAAGATTTGTTTATGAAAAAAGACTTGTCTTTGGGCTTAATGGTGCTTGTTTCGATTTTAGTGATCAGTTCTCTACCTTGATGTGGAGGTCTGGCCTGAGCGGTGTAAAACACATTAACACCGTTTGTGGGAAACAAAACTGGCCATTGATAATAGAAATGATAATGACATTGCAAGGCCCTATTAACCATAAATGACAGTTTTTGTCTGTATCTTGGAAGGAAATGTTTGGAAGCTGCACAATTTTCAGGATGACAATGATAAAATATGGCCTTTCATCTGATATCAAAATTGATACTACTGCCCCTGGTGGTGGGGTCCCAAAGCGATTTGAAACAAGCCCCAAAACAAAAACTTGTCTTTGTTAAAGAGACACTTTCATTTAATTTGCAGAATAAACAATTAAACATTAAAATTGCCACATAAATATTAAAAAAGAACAATTTAAAGCAACTATCAAATGAAAAATGATGGGTCCATGGCTGTTGTGGAATATGAACACATCAACCTCTCCAATGCAAAAGGACAAAGAAACGACAAACAATGAGTTCCCTGCTGGAAAGACCAAACATGACATGAGGTCACTCTCAAAGTGGCTAACCTATTGGCACTCAAAAAACCCCCAAAAATAAATGGAAAAATGCAGGAGCCGTTTTGACATCATCACCACACAGCCATGCAAAATCATAGAAAATAATAAAAAAAATAAATTAAAACATAATATTAAGACATCTATTGGCACTTACAAAGAAACACACCAATTTACCATTTGGACCTGCACTGGGAACATTAAGGTGTTTAACACATTTGTAAAAAACATGGAAGGCTAATTAAAACTTTGTCCTAATATCTGATGTAAGTTGTCAAATAAACTGGAAATCTGTTGAAAACAGTGTAGCTTAAACTGTCAGTCCCTTGCATAGTTTGATGAAATTAAGGGTGTCTGCAATGGCTGATTAAGGGAGATATAACTAAAAACTGAAAAGGATCAACATCAATACCACCATACATACACTTAAAGGAATAAGCAATAGCAAGATATAAATATCTATTTGCAAGAGAACTGATACCCCACTTTTCAGAACGAGTTTCAAATGTAGTTTCCTCTGGTGCAGGAAGCAAGAATTGGGCAAGTCTCTTGTGTTTTTTGTTTGAATTGTTTCAATATCCCTGATATGGCCCTGCTTTGATATGGGGGCATCCTGCAGGATATCCCATATTCTAAATAGGACCAAAGAGATGTATAAATTTAAACCTAGACAATGCGTTATTACAACACCGAACAATACGCCTAATAAATCCAAGAAGTCCTCGATGATTCTAGAGTAATTTAATTACAGGTACCCCCCATTTCAAATTTAAGATAATAACACCCAAATATTGATGATTTACAACATCTCAAGGTATTGTTTTGATTTTTGTAGGAAGGCATGAGATCAGCACCCCCTCTTCTGCTCAGATCAGATACTCCATGCTTTACAATTTATCAATGAGATTGACAGAGACATATATTCACCTAAAATGCACAATTCTCAAAGTTGAGACGAATCAGGTTTTTCGTTTCATGCATTAAACATTTATTGGTACCATAACAGTGCCATAGGATACTGTGTAAACAAAATTCCTGGATCCAGAATTTCTAAGTACAAGTTGTGATTTTCTATATGAAGGATTCGATTTGAGCTATACTATCACACGGAATTAGTATGTGGTTCGTAGTATAGTAGACAAGTTAAAACCAAGTTTTAATCCGGTTTTTGTCCCCCCGCAACCGGGGGGGTGTCCCTATTCACCGCACATTTCGTAGCAATCGACTTACTCCTCCTCCCCCTAAACCAAACCCCATTCAACCAATCCCCCCCCCATCCCACCGCAACCCTCCTACTCCTCCTCGCCACTTGCTTTCCCTCCATTTGCCTCTTTTGACCGGCCCCTCTTCCTCAAACCACCACCCACCTCACACTCAAAACCTTTTTCCCCACCATGCTCCTCATCCTTCCTCATCACATGCCCCATCCCATCTTAACAAACCATTTCGCCTTTGCCCCAAACCCAACATCTGCATCAAAATCCTCATTCTGCTCCTATCCATCAACCTTCCTTTCACCCCACACATCTCCACCTTGCTCGCTATTCCTTCTCAAAATCCCCATCTCATTTTAACTCAGGCACCATGTCTCACTCCAATACAACATCACTGATCTCACACAACCTTGTTCACCCATCCTTTCATCCTTCAATGAAATCTTTCCTCAAGTTAACAACTCTCCACATTCTCTAACTTCACCCACCCATACCTTACTCTGGCGTTTACAACCGTCTCACATCCACCACCCCCTCACATAATTCCTGTCCCCTAGGTAAGTGAACGCCTTCACTGTTTCCACCTGATCACACAACGTTTCCACCTCCTTCCCCACTTCCTTCAACTCCCATTCTTGCATCTTCCACACAACAAAGTCCTCCTTTTGCCAAACGTTGTGGTCATTGCTTCACATCTTGTGTCATCTCCCATTAAATCCATTTCCACAGTCTCACACACCACTCTGAATTTGCCCTCACCCTCGGTTTCCACATATTCACATGTGTCCACCTTACTCACTACACCTCTCTCCCTCCTCCCCACTCACCATCACTTTAGTGCTTCCCCACGGTTTACCTTCCGTCCCTCCCTCTCAAGCCTTCTTCCCCTTCCCCCACTTCTCTCTCCATCCCCCCCTCCCTTTTCTCACCCCTTCACCCTACCTCCTCACATCACTTTCAGGTCTTCCCACCATTTTCCCTTCCTTGCCCCGCCCTCAGCCACAAAACCTGGTGGGCCTAAACATTCAAATACACCACAGGCATTAACACACCTTCTTTTGAGCAGCTTGTGTGGTAATAAATAAAACTAGTTGTTAGACTCATCCCTTTGTATCGTCCACACCTTCCCGGAAATGGTCCTCAAAATAAGTCAATTCTTAATTGAGTTTGATACTTTCCTTAATGGAGTTGCTCTAGTTCCCGCTAAAACGATACTGCTGTGTGATTTCAACGTGCAATGTCGACCGTCCCCCGCAAAACCGAGTCGATTTTTCATTTTTTGGATATTCTGGCTGCTAATGGTTTTCATCACTCTCCATGGCCCTGACCCATAAGATTGTCACACTCTGGACCTGAGCATATCTCGTCTTGAAGATGGATAGTTGCTGGGTTGGGCCTCTTGCCTGCGCTAGGGGCTCTGAGCATCGTTTTGAATTAATTGTACGGTTAGCAGCCAAAATCACCACCATGAGAAACTTGATGCACCATCATAAATAAAGACCTTGACAAGGAATCTTTCTCAAATGACATTTCATCCATGATTTGGCCGTCTTGACCTTCGTGATGCCTCAGTTTTATTTGAGGTGCGTGGTAAATGAGGAGTCGTTAATGAGTGTACTCTCTTCCCTGCACCTCCCAACAGCTTCCCTCGCATTATTAGAACCACGACACCTTGGTTTATTAAAGATATTGATGATGCCAGACCTTGACCGAGACGTTAAGAGAGAAATGGTGTAAAAACTAGAAATAGTGTTGATCTGGATGCATACAATGTAATCAGCAGTGACTGGTAACTCATTCTATCTAGAGGTTAATATTCAGAGACCAATTAAAAGGCTAACAACAAAACCATGTTTGCTACTCTGAATAACCTTCTTCTGAACCCCAAAACTTAACAACTTCCTAACTGTAATTTAATTCAGCTACTGAACTATGTAGCTCATTTGGGCCATGTTTTTTTCAGCGACAATGTATACAAAATCAGACGGACCCTTGATAATTATCCAGGTCTAACTCGCATGAATGATCCAAGTGGGACAATACTTGATGAGACGTTTCCAATGCATGAGTTAATCCAGTCATGTTTGAAGAGGAACCAAGTGATTATGTCACTCCATCAAAATCCATGTTCCTTAGACACCAATCCATTGGTGTTACTTAAAGGAGAATGTTGCAACTCTGGCCATTAACACTGATCATTAAGTCTATCCGCACTGGTATTTTCCCAGCTAAGCTCCCAGCTGCTGTGACACCCATTCTCAAAAAGCCTTCCCCTAGACAAAGAGGCTCAAAAACTTCGCCCTGTGTCCAATATTAGTTGCGTGTCAGTTTCATGGAGAAATAGTGAGTGCCCGATAAAGGATCATCTTGTCGCAAATGACTTAAATGAGAAGTTTCACAGTCAGCTTAACAAAGAACGACACAGCACTGAAACGCACTTCTGCGTGTCACGACCGATATCCTCAATGCATTTCACATATAAAAAGTAAAGGCAGTTTTGCGCTATTGTGCTGCTAGTTCTTTCCTGCAGCTTTTGATACTGTTGATCATGCCATTCTTTTTGATAGGTTACGTTATACTTTCAAAATTCAAGGTACTTGCCCCCCTTACAGTGATTTCGGTCTTACCTGCGAACCGCTCTTTTCGTGTGCGCAGTGGGAATGCAATTTCAAACAAGCATCAGCTCCCTTTTCGGTCTTTTTCCTCAGGGTTCTGTTTTCGGGCCTCTCTTTTTCATAATGTACACATACTGTGTCGCATCAATCATCCGGAAGCACAATATTGCCTACCACATGTATGCTGATCATGTACAGCTCTATTTGACTTTGATCCCAAGATTGGATGGTGATGCCAAACATGCTGTCAACAGACTCGCTCTTTTTAAATTGAATGAAACATGATTGTATCGCTGTAACCAACTCAAATTGAAATGATGAAAAGACAGAATTTTTTTCATCGCATGTTCACCCTATTACACCACAAACCCGCCTCAAAGATATACCATCAGGGTTCGGACAGTGGATGTTCCCCAGTCCTCTGCAATTAGAAACCTTTGGTGTCGTGTTTGATCAGACATGTCTATGACTGAACATGTAAAATTCATCATTAAGGTCCTTTAACTTCACCTTCGGGCATATTTCCCAACCGGATCCGCCGCTTCAATCACCTTTGAGAGTTGTTCACCAATCTCGTCCGTTCACTGATTTAATCTCGCATGACTATGCCAATTCACTTTTGAATGGAATGTCGGCCAGAGATCGGAGTAAAAACTCAGAATTTTGCAGAAATAGAGCAGCCAGGCTGGTGTTCAGATCTGATAGAAGGACCCCAGCCACACCACTCCTTAAAAGCTCCTTTGGCTACCAATTAGTGAGCGCGTTGTCTTTTAAGCTTATGCTTCTTCTTACAAGGGCATTTCCGTCTTACTTGTCCGAATACCCCTTTTTGCATATTCCTGGCAGGCCAGGATTGCTTTCTGCAGATGACAAGAACAAGACGCCCTCCTCACTTTTCCCATGCACAAAAAGGTCATGGGGTTACAGGGCTTCAGCAAATGCGGGGGCCCCTAAGCCTATGGACTCTTTGCCTATCTCTGTTTCGCCCCCCAGTCCATTGTTACTTTAAGATAGCTCTAAAATTTCCTCTATTTCCTAAGAGTTGATTGTGGTGCCTAAATGTGTTTTTTGTTATTGCCTAACATGATATTTAATTATGGGGCACTGTTTTTATTTTTATAGTTTGATGTTAAGTACCACCTATTTCATAGTAATACAACAGGTGATTTTGTAACGATGAGCCTTTTTTATGCTAAATATAATTCCTCTCTAGTTTTTGTAGCGCTTTGACCTATTTTTTGAGAAGGGCGCTATAAATCAATGCCGTTTGTAGTAATGTATATGTATTTTCAATACGAGCATCTGCACACTCAGCAAACCTTCTTTTTGCACTCTCTGTACAACCACATCACCCACCCTTGCCAACCCAACGATGTGCACCGCACAGAACCTGATGCACACCCACCTTCACCTCAAACTCAAACTCCTCAGACAATGTAGACCCTACTCTAACTCTTTTTTTGGCTCCTTCATACAACTCATCACCTCTCTAACCAAAAACTTTCTGGTATACCCCTCTTCCTTCATCGCCCACATGCGTCCATCACTTTCCTCGGTACTCATCAAAGGCCTTCTAGGCCTTCTCTCTCCATTTCCACAATGCACATATACAGCTTCTTCTTTCCCCTGTTGCTCGATATTCCTCTTTCCTCTTGCAAACCTCCTAAAAATTGAACACTGCATCTATCGGTCCCTTCCCTGGCATAAACCAAATTGCCATCTCATCCACTTTCATCAACTATCCTCCGAATCTATTCTCAGTACCCTCTTCCAACAATTTTCATCGCATGCTCCAACAACTTCACACCACTATACGCACCACAGCTCGTTGCATCCCCTTTTCCCTTCAAAAACTTGTAACTACCACACAGCCCACTCCTCCGGCATCCATCCTCCCTCTTACACCCTCTCACCACCTCCATCATCCACAAAAGACCACTCCCTCCTCTCTCCCCCTCCTCCCCCTCTCCCTACTCCATCTCCACCCCTCACTTACCGCTCTTCCTACTCCTTTCCTGTTTCATTTCTCTCTCCCAATTGCATGGTACCACTTCTTCCCGACAGACTCTCTCAACTGGCCCTTCCCCCACATCAAAGGCCGCCACCCTCTGATCCCATCCCTTCTCCTCATTCATGATTCGCTCCATATGCTCTTTGTTTCCAAACCCGGCCTCTATCTTTCTCACTGAATTTCAACTTTCCATTCCAATCACTTCCTCTCATACATCGTCCCACTTCAACATGTTGATACATTATGTATGCGCAAAAAACTTGTTTTGAAATTTGAGTGTGCCCCTCCTCGGGAAATCTCTGAGTCACCTTAACCTAACCTAGCTTTTGCTCCAGCCAAACCAATTGATTGATCGACCAGAGTACACTGCATCCCTAATTCTTGTAAATTAATTAATGGAGACAAGTTAAATATTGTATCCTGTGTAGTGGTACAACTAGATAACATTGACTGATTTTGTCTCAGTGAGGATACTGTTGAAAAAAAACCCTGACTGTGGCTGGTGTTCAAATCCCGGTGTGTGTGGGATCTGATCAACAGCATGTAGTAGATTATATAGAACAATAGTCTGTCATGGGTGGGGTAGAATTATGTACTTGTGATGATCCATATCATAATCTCACTTCCCATGGCACAGTTCAGTACTTTCAATTCTCAGTTAATTCTACACTAACTCACGACTGTGTCCCTGCAGATGGCATATTGGAGCCGCATAACTAGTAAGTCTATAGTCCTCAATTCCCATGACACAGTTCATTAACTTTCATTCATCAGTTAATTCTACACAGCTCACTGACCTGTCCTTGCAAGAAGCAATAGTGTAGCTCATAACTATGTAAGCCAATAGTCCTCAATTCCCATGCACGTTTCAGTAACTTCCATCATCAGTTAATTCATAACCCGCTCACTGAAACTGTGTCCTTGGGGCTGACATATTGTAGCTCATACTATGTAGCCAATATAGTCCTATTCCCATGGCACACTTCAGTACCTTCAGTTTATTCATACATAGCTCACAGAAACAGTCTCCTTGGGGAACTTAGTAATATTGTAGCTCTACTATTAGCCAATTAGTCTCATCCATGACACAGTTCAGTAACTTCATTCACATCAGTTAATTCATACACAGCTCACTGAACTGTGTCCTGGGGATGAGCATATTGGAGCTCAAAGACCATGTAAGAGCCAATATATTCTCAATTCCCATGTCACAGTTAAGTACCTTCCATCAGTTAATCTACACTCTCACTGAACTGTCCTTAGGGATGAGTATATTGTAGCCATAACTATGAAGCCAATACTCTCATTCTGTTGTATAGTTTCAGTAACTTTCATTCACCGTTATTCCATACACGCTAACTGAACCGTGTCCCTTGGGGATGAGTAAATTTCGCTTCATAACTATGTAAGAGCCAATATAGTCTCAATTCCCATGCACAGTCTAACTTTTTTTCATTCACATCAGTTAATTCATACAAAGCTTACTGAAACTGTTGTCCCTTGGAGATAACCATATTGTAGCTATAACTATTTAAGCCCGGGTCTCAATAGAGGCGGGGGGGGCCCGCGGGCCAAATCCGCGCCCCCAACCATTGATTTTCGGCCCTCGACTTGCTGTAAAATATAAAGGGAAACCTAAGAATTTCAGATCTAGTTGACCCGCAGGTTAGGAACTTTCCAAACATGTATGTTTGGCATTCTCTGTCCTTCAACTATAAAATTGAGAACCCCTGATCTAAGGCCAAACGTACCTCAATTCCCCCATGACAACATTTCCGTAATGTCCTTTTTTGACATTTTCAGACTTGCACAATTGTGATTTCACACCCGTGTCTGCCCAGGGAGCTGCAGCACTTTGTCCACCCCTGTGACTCCTGTTCTATATGGGGTCAAGGGTCACCCGAGCTCACCTACTGCCCCCCTCCTGGTCTCGTAATAGTGGCACTGTGGAGGGTGTGTTCAAGAACAGCGATGTTATCCCACTAACGGTAAGACAGACTTGGTAACTAATGGACAAGTTGAAAGCACCAGGAGGTTGTATTTGTGGTAATTGGTAGAACATAGCGCATTCGCTTTTCTATGCATGTTCACTTCACCTCATATTTTTAGGTATAAGTAACTATTATTATTTCAGGTTAATAAACTACCAAAGCAGCAAAATGCTGAAATACGTACTATTTACACTAAAAGTACATATTATATAATAATACCAAAAAAAAAACAATTTAAATATTAGTAAAATAATTAAAAAACATTACAAAAAATAATAGGACTAATAAATAATATTTAAACTCGCATCCCTCACAACACGCACCCACACACAACCCAAAGACAACTATACATCCACCAAAACACAAAACATTCTCCTGGACAAAGCATAACAAAACACACAAAACTAATTGCATATTTAACAATTTTAAAAAACAAACACACATATATACACACACACACATTAAAACACAGATCATGCACATCAGGAAAATAATACAGGGGAAAAAAAAAAACCCAAAAAAACACACACACAAACACAACCACACACATACCACTTCAAATAGCCAAAACCAACCCATAAACGGTCAACAATGATGGCGATTTGAGCACTCGGTTTCATTTTATGCTTTTTGTAGAACTTAAAAAAAATGATGAGGTGTTTAGGCATAATCAGACAAAATTTTGTGTTGTCTTAAAGGGGCATTTCGTGAGCCATAGCCTTGTCCCCCCTGGCTTACCTAAAAAAGATGAGATTTTTATATAATCTTATACGGTTTAACATTAGTAATTCCAGGTGTACCTAATCTACGTGCAAATTCGGTTGTATCTGTTAAGAAATTCGCAATTTTGTATTTAAACAGACAGAAATTATACATAGTGGTCTATGGGACCGTGGGAAAACAAGAATGTGCTCATAACACAAAATCTCAAGGTCGGGATCACTAAAAAGTTTGAATAAGTTTTATCAAGGGAATCTAGTGGACAATGGAATAAAACAGAAGGTGCTGGAATGCACCTCTAATTATCAAGAAATCCCAAGACAGTCAGTTGAAATAATTCCAGGAAACCAAGAGTGCTCAATAATAAAAAACATGTGGTGGTCTTTAATAGCACTCCGAAGGTTACTGTGAAGACAAGGACGTCTTATTCTGTCCATGGCTGGTGGGGACGCAAGGAAACATTAATCTCGACTTCCACATGTGTGTTACCGAGGACACACCCCCTGTAGAACCTGGGTCAAATACAGACATCCTAAGATGAGTCATTTACCCTGATGAGGTAAGCATAAGGTTGAATGTAGTTGATACAGGGGGACACACTCCCTAGATGACCTGGTTCAAATACAGAATCCTAAGACTGAGCTACCCTGATGAGGTAGCAGTGAAGGGTAATGTTAGTATAACAGGGGGACACACTCCCTAGATGACCTGGGTCAAATACAGACATCTTAAGAATGGAGTCCTACCCTGATAGGTAAGCAGAAGGTGTCATGTTTGTGATAAGGGGGACACCAATTCCTAGATGACCTGGGTCAAATACCAGGACATCCTAAGAATGAGCCTACCCTGATGAGGTGAGTAAAAAAGTATGTGACTGTTAGTGCTACAGGGGGACACACTCCCTAGATGACATGGGTCAAATAGAGACATCCTAAGAATGAGTCCTACCCTGATGAGGAAGTAAGCAGTACCGGTGTAAGTGAGTGATACAGGGGGACATCACTCCCTAGAGTGACCTGGGTCAAATACAGACATCCTAAGAATGAGTCCTACATGATGAAGGTGAGTAAACAGTATGGTGTAATGTTAGTGATACAGGGGGACACACTCCCTAGATGACTGGGTCAAATAGACATCCTAAGAATGAGTCCTACCCTGATGATGGTAAGTAAGCCAGTAAGGGAATGTAGTGATACAGGGGACACACTCCCTAGATGACTGGGTCAAATACAGACATCCTAAGAATGAGTCCTACCCTGATGAGGTGAGTAAACAGTATGGTGTAATGTTAGTGATAAAGGGGGGACACACTCCCTAGATGACCGCGGTCAAATACGACATCCTAAGAATGAGCCTACCCTGATGAGGTGAGTTAAAAGTACTGGTGTACATGTTAGATGATACAGGGGGACACTACTCCCTCGATGGGACATGGGTCAAATACAGACATCCTAAGAATGAGCCTACCCTGATGAGGTGAGTAAACAGTATGGTGTAATGTTAGTGATACAGGGGGACACACTACATGATGACCTGGGCAAATACAGACATCCTAAGAATGAGTCCTACCCTGAGGAGGTGAGTAAACAGTATGGTGTAATGTTAGTGATAACAGGGGGACACACTCCCTAGATGACCTGGGTCAAATACAGGACATCCTAAGAATGAGTCCTACCCTGATGAGGTAGCAGTAAGGTGTAATGTTAGTGATACAGGGGGAACACTCCCTAGATGACCTGGGTCAAATAGAGAACATCCTAAGATGAGTTCCTACCCTGATGGAGGTAAGCTTAGGTGTAATGTTAGTGATACAGGGGACACACTCCCTAGATGACATGGTCAAATAGAGAATCCTAAGAATGAGTTCCTACCCTGATGAGGTTAAGAAGCTAGTAAGGTGTAATGTTAGTGATACAGGGGGACACACTCCCTAGATGACCGGGTCAAATACAGACATCCTAAGAATGAGTCCAGACCCTGATGAGGTGAGTAAAACCGTATGGTGTAATGTTAGTGATACGGGGGGACACACTCCCTAGATGACCTGGGTCAAAGACAGACTCTAAGAATGAGTTCCTACCCTGATGAGGGAGTAAGCACTAAGGTGTAGGTTAGTGATTACAGGGGACACACCAACGAGCTTGAATAAAATAGAGAAGGTAGGGGGCCCTGACTCAGAGAGAAAATGAAGCCGACTCAGCGAGCCGTGATGTCACACTTACATCGTCTGCATCACGATCTGTATTATATGACAACGGCGTTGTGACCACTTGATATCGGTGAATTAAACTACCTTTTACATGAAAAAATAACCTTACAGAAAGGTGCGGAATATCGTCGGAACAAAAAAATAGGCGAGGCTGTTATGTCGAAATTCCGCAAAAGTGGAATTTTGATCGACAGCCTTGACGCTGCTGTTCTTCTGTGCAGGTCATCGCCATATTAAATTTCAAAGTGGCCGTTTGCTAACACATTACCAGCAATGTACACTAAAATCCCCTTCGGAAGTGTTCAAGTAACAAGAAAAAATGAGAAGTAAACGTATGATGTGGCGGGCTTGATAAGATTAACTAAACAATTCTGTGAGTTTTAGCGTGTGTTAAGACCTGTTCGTTTCGTTACATAACTGAAGATTGACCACAAAGCAAAAAATCCCTGAATTCAGCAAATCATTCAGGAAAGTGTTTCCTATTTTTGGTGCCCAAAAAAACTGGCTTCATGGGCACCAAAATTGGCAAACTTTCCTTGAATTTTAATTTATTTAGACTTGTTGTCCGTTTCATTGATTTCGATGAAACATGGTAATATGAGGATTGTTATTGAAATTGTAATAAAAATATATATTATACATAACCACGATTTCCTGTGGAACAAAAAGTACATTTTTCTAAAAATATAGTCACTTGGTGACGTTTTCTATTTTGACTTGATTTCAGAGCACGAGGTTAGTTAGTTTGTAAACAAACTTGCAATAACCATGCCAAACACGTCGGCGCTCTAATTTATTGATCAAGCTCGTTGGGGACACACTCCCTAGATGACCTGGGTCAAATGCCAGACATCTTAAAGAGAAGTCCTACCCTGATGGTTGTGAATAGGCAGTAGGCATTATTTAATACTCAGGGATGTACAAAAAAACCATATATTATTTTTTTTTTACATTATGTACTGGGTGATGTTATTCAGCCATATTAAAACATACATTTTTGTGTAGTGAGACCCCCTTTAATCCTCTGTTAGCCTTTTGTTGGGACGATTCCCACATAAAAAGTTTAGCGTCGCGGGCAAGCGTTTGGGGGGGGTTTGGCACGCCAGGGCAGGGCCACTTACATCCATTTAATTCTAGTTCAGAATGTCAAGTAAACATGTGTCAAGCGCGACCATAAAAATGAATACTTCGTGAAGTTAATTTCTCGGATTGGAAGTTGAGACTGCGACTGAAAGGGAGTCTAACTATAGACCTAGGTTAAACCGGGGTTAGTGGATCTTTTTCTTTCAAAGTACTGTGAATGTTAAATGTAACGGGTGAGAAAATTCCTCATGGATGGGCCGGAATGGCCCCATCTGAGGAATTTTCTCACCTGTTCCAGCAACATTTTTAAGTTCGTTAGGGCGTGCAAGTCCAAAATCAACAGTTGGTTAGATTCCGTCTCAACAGCCGTCAGCCCCATACACCCAGGCCGAACCAGGCCGGAATACCCCGGGGACCCGCAGACCCCAACAGCCACCCATGATGTGGCCAAAGGCCCGGGGCCCTCCACAATGCAGTCTGGTGAAAGTTCCACCCCGATCCTGTGAAGGAAGTTACCTGCACGCCATGCCTTCCACCAAGGGCACCGCCTTTGGGCTTGCAGATGGGCTGTCAACAAAACTGCCCCAGGCCCAAGCAAGAGGATGACCATCGCTCACACCATCCGCCATTGATCCAGATGATTGATAGGGATTTTTTTTTTAGAGGATGTTGGGAGGGAAACGGTCCAATCGTGTAGGAGTAACCCTTGTTTAAATCCAGGGTCTAAGGTTAGTCTTCCTTTCAGAATACCAGCCACAATGTCCCCATGTTTCTCTTTGTCCATATTTAAAGGTGCCATTGTAGAAGAAACGTTCACAATTGTTTGCCTTATGGTCTCCGTGGAGCACAAGACAGAAGGGATGGACATAGACAGGTATCGAGGGTATACAGCCGTACAAGCGACACCAAAAGCGAGGAGGAGTTGAAGGTGTGGATGGAAAGCTCCAAGGCCATCTCATCATGTATCTCAGTTACCAGCATACATCATGAACATTCGTAATTGCACTCAAAATCTGTATTTTTTAGAGCAATTTTAAGCAATGGTGACACAATTTTGACAATGATATAAGTAGGGACAACAAGACAATAGTCATCATTGTATATCAGTACCCAGTGATAATACTGAGCATACTGTAAGGTGGAACTCAAATCTGTGTTTTAGAGACACTTTTAAGCAAGGCGACACCAATTTGAAAACTGATATAAGTTAGGGACAACAAGACAATCTCATCATTGTATATCCGTACCAGTGATATCCTGAGCATAATGTAAGTTGAACGACCAGATCATAAATAAGAAAGAAAGGGAGGAATCATTTATTATGTTACTAGTGCAGTTGCCCGCAAATATTTTTTTCTTTTCAATAGGGTTTAATTGTGGTCCGCCAGCTATGCTGGCAGGACCCCACTTAGCATTCCGTGTGCGTGTGTATGTATGTGTTGTATTGTGTGTTTGGTGTGGATGTGTGTGTCAAAAAGTGTATAAGTTTTTTTTAAATTGCCTCAATTGAAAGTTTAACTTCAATGGAACCAAACTCTGTTCATAGGTGCACAATGGGATCCCTCATATGTTGATTGGGTCAAAGGTCCCCCCCCATGTGAAAGGTCAAAGGTTCATGTTGAAAGGGCAAAGGGTCATGTGAACGGTCAAAGGTCATGTGAGGTCAAGTTGAAAAAAAATGGGCTTTTACTAACTCTATAACTAAGAATGTAAAATGATCTTAAATTGAAAAAAAATTGAAGTCAATTGGAACCATACTTTTGTCATAGGGTGCACATGCGATCCTCATATGTTGATGAGATCAAAGGTCAGGCCAGGGTCCAAAGGTCATGGGGGGCGGCCCACAGCTATAGTCTTTGAATATAGCGAGGCGAAAGCCGGAGAAACCGCGAAATATAGGTAATGCCGTTTAACTCAAAATCCAAACTGCAAAAACTGAAAAAAAAATGTATTTATGGGCATAATAATGACTATAGATAAAATTATGTGTTACTTCAGCTAACTGCACCACAAGCAGTAATTGTTAATTTAAGTCATTTCTAAGGAAGGTAAGAAGATTGCGGGGATTGCTGGTCCGGACTTTTAGGCTACTTTTAGCCCAGATTCGCTTCAGCAGTTCCATGGTTTTAGGCAACAGTGAATTTGAACCATTGTTGTGAAGACAGCAAAGACATAGCATTCTGACCAGAGCACTGCTCTGATTTCTAGCCATTAATGTCTCGCCTCACGAGGCCGTTTTTTCAATGAAAAATTAAATTGGTAAAAACCTGATATCGACTAGTTTGCCCACAGAAGTGTGTTTGGTAGCATGCCTCGAGTAACAAATAATTACTACTTATCCTGGTGTGCGAGGCCCAGGAAATTGACCAGCCGGGTCCTTAAGTGTAAATAGAATTACAATGTGTGCACTGTATTTACTTCACCACCCAGCTTTGAGTTCTGTTTTTTTTTTAAAAAACCCCTCTCTCACAAACGGGTCACTTCCGATCCAGCTGTCATTGTTTTAGGAAGTGGGGAATGAACCTGAAGTAGCAAGCCAGTGACGTTTGAATATCTATGCGGGAGCTTGCGGCCTGGTGCGCCTTGCCTTCTTTTTTAGGCGATTTTTTATTTTTTGTTGAAATTGTAACCCGATATGGTCAGGTCCATTTTCAAAATGAACCGGGTAGCATGCAATCACTTTTCCAAATTTAGCCATGAATATTTGGGGAAGCCAGCTTTTAGTTGTGGTCGGTTAAGCAAGGTGTAACAGACATAGCCAGTAGCTCAGTGCATAGGGCATCCATCTAAACATTGAAAGTTTGTGGTTTGATTCCTGCAACCGGCAACAGTCCTAGAACAAAAATTCCTTCTTGGTTGCCTTGTGTGCTTTCATTTACTATTGTATGGTAATTCATTGTCGCACAATTGGAGGGTAAAACTGTTATTTTTTGTGTTGTTTCGCTGTCGCTGCAAACTTGTAGGAGGTGACATTTGCCAGTTCCTTTTTTAATTCTGTCTGACCCGTGGTTCCGTGTTTTCAAAGGTGAAGTTTTGGTTCGTTTCCGGAAAAGTTTCTCATTTGAGAATTTTAAAGTCCAATTGCTACAGAATTGGGCCTCGATACCCCTTGGGAAACCGTCCTATGATAAGGGGTCAAGGGTCACATACCAGGTCAAAGGTCCATATGAGGTCCAAGTTACAAAATGGGCTGAAAACATCACATTGGCTTATTTGAGAAGTAAAAGTCCAATTGCTACAACAGAAAATTGGATCATACATGCCCTTGGGAACCATTGTATAATGCAGTCAAAGGTTACATCCAAGGTCAAAGGTCATGAGTAAAGTTATAAAATTGGCTTTGCTATGGCCTCATTCAAGAAGAAAAGTCCAATTGCTGCAGAACGGTCTCTAATTCACGACAATCAACTTTCACAAGGTTGTTCTGAAGAACCAGCAGTGCACACGGTGTTCTGACCCATTTGGGATAACGTTGGATTGCTCCCATAGAGGGGCGCCACCATGCGAACTGCAGCACAATTTTTTTTAGACACGTGTATATTGTCAGAATTATCAAAAGCAAAATTTTGAGTTTGTAAAATTTTGAGTCTGTTGCAGCAATCACCGGCCAGTCAAAAAAATCTTGTTTATTTAACAGGAACGAGTTGCCTATTATACAAATGCTGAGGACAAGTTGGTGTTAGCAGAGAGAGCAGATAACGCCCCCATATTCCCTGATCCGTCGGGAAGTTATTATATCCTGCAGGAAGAAAAGCAGACATTAATGGACCGGGAAGTGACCCCACTAATTCCACAGAATTTGAAATGGAAGGGAATGTGGATGGTGATATGCGAACCAGTAAGAAACTTGTTTAATAGAATGAACCATGTTTCTATTGAGCCTTGTCTAGCAGAATGAACCTGTTTGTATGATATTCAAGTCCTTCGCATTAACCAGGTTTATAAATCGAGCTTCAGCCTTAGCATTAACCAGTTTTGATCTTCAAGCCTTTGCATAAACCATGGTATATTGAGATTCTAGCCATTGCATTACCCCATTTTTAAAAAAATCCCCCTTGCTTGAAAGCAGTAGGGGATTTGCGATAGCGCATGTTTCGTATGTTTGGTGTGTTCCAGTTTTGGTGTTCCCAGTTTGGTTAGGTTTTCGTTTTTTCAGGTCCTTCTTCAAAAAGTTGAACTACGATTTAAACCATTATCATGCTTGAGGTGGGTCCGTACGCACTAATATGGATCCTACGCATGATAATGATAAATAGATAATTTGCGCCCAATATTTATTGGGTCTCGCTATGAGTTGTAAAATAGTGGGCTCGACTGCGTCTCGCCCAATATTTTTGCAACTCATAGCCTGACCAATTAAAAATTTGGGGCTGAATACAATCCAATTTTAATTACAGGATTGGGGTTAAGGTGCACTAGGGGTTTCTTCATATGTGGCTGATGTAAAAGGTCATGGAACAAGGTCCAAGGTCATCTGAGGTAATGTTCCCATACTGCAATCTTGCCAGGGGATTTGACACCAAGTTTACTTGTTGTATTTTTATATTGAGCTTCCAGGCCTTATTATTAAACCAGTTATATTGAATTCAAGTCTTAGCATTAACCAGGTTTATATTGAGATTCAGGTCTTCGCCTTAACCAGGTTATATTGAGATGCAAGTCTGTCGACCATTAACAGGTTATATTGAGCTTCAATCTAAGAATAACAGATAAATATTTGAGCTTTAAGTTTAGGTTTCCAGGTTATACTGATCTCATCCCTTAGGGAATTTCCAGGTTTATGTTACTGATCTATCATCCATTAAGAATTAACTAGGCTTATATTAAGCTTCAAGCCTTATTTTAACAACATGACTTCCTGTTAACCCCACTATGAGCGTCTGATGATTGATATTTCTTTTAGGTCATAAGCCAAAACACCTATGAATTACGATGTTAATTGTCGATAATTATCGATTATTTATCGAGCAATTTATCGATCACTCGCTTTTCTTTGTCTTACCGGCCCTTCACAGCTGAGTACCTCAAACCCTATTCTACCAAAAAAACCTGTTCCCAGTATAACACCTGTATGGGTTGTTTAATAGACGCGTCATGCGGCTGGTGTCCTATAAGTGAAACCGGTGAGAAGCGCCACGGTCCCATTGTATGTCTGTGAGAGATGCGGGTCCGGGGCGGGCGTCACTGAACACTACTGGTGACGGACGTCTAACTGGTGGCTCCTGTGACTTGCATAGTGGATTGCCTTGTCGTGTGCTAAGGAAATTATCACAAGCCATACTCACTGAGCACTACTTGGTGACTGACGTTGCTAACTGGTGATGTTGCAAATTGTGGATTGCTGTCTTGTGCTAAGGTAAGTTATCACAGACCTAAGTCACTAAGCACTGGCTTAGTGACTGACGTGGCTACTGTGGCTCCTGCGATGTGCCATGTGGATTGCTTGTCTTGTGCTAAGGATTAAAGTTATCACAGGACATACTCACTCAGCACCTACTAGTGACTGACGTGGCTAACGGGATCCTGTGATGTGCATGTGGATTGCTTGTCTTGTGATAAGGTAAAGTTATCACAAGCAATACGTCACTGAGGACTACTTGGTGACGGACGTGGCCGGGTGAACTGTGGTTCCTGTGATGTGCATGTGGATTGCTTGTCTTGTGCTAAGGTAATGTTATCACAGCTACACACCAAAAGATCTTAATTTGAAGGGGTTATAAACTTGGGTAAATTTACTTCCGACGTGGCATATATACAAAGATAATAACAAGAAACAGAACAAAAAATAAGCAAAATACATTTAACTAGTTTTGAGAAGTGATTGAAGTGTGACTGTAGGGGTACAGCAGATACTGAATGGGGATCATATTCCATTGCTTGCGGAGCAAGCCACCGAAAAAAGCCCATCCCCTGCCACACTTGTGTGTCGTTAGAACATTTGAGGTTAAGGTGTGTTAATGAATGTATAAAAATACATTTACAATTACTGAACAAATATTGTGGGGGCTGATACCTCTTGTGGCTATGTGTAGGCCGTAGTTCAATTTGGAGATATTTAGATGCAGGAACAAAAATCCAGTAATAACACCAATGACTTAATAATAATGTTGAGTCTCTTCAGGATTCGTATGGTGAAGGGATTCAAAATGATACAAACTGCGTGCGTAGCGGGCGCTTTTTCAAAGCTGTCTCGACCCCGCTCAGTGCCACGGAAGATGCAGCCAGTAAGTAATAAGCCGAGATGAGATTTTTTATAAATAGTTTTTTTTATAAAAAGTTTGAGCAATGATAAGGACATCCCAAAGATCAAGTGAAATTGCAAAACGAGTTGCTTATTGAACCGAGATGTATTGAACCGAGTTGTATTGAACCGGAGTTGTATGAACCGAAGTTGTTGAACCAGGAGAGATCAGGAAAGTCATTGTATACATTACTTTACTTGACACCTAGTGTTGTGTGCTACAAGTGGACATAATGGTTGAGAAGCAGAATACATGGAGAGCAAGAAACTTCCAATCAAATATTGCCGCTCATTTATGTCAAGTGGAATAACGAGTGAATGATGCTCTTTGAGGAGGCATCATTCAGTTTATTTCATTGTGAGAGTGCAACAAGGTTATAAGTGCAATAGCTGCCTTTTGTCAAAAAATCTGCTCAAATGTACTATTATGCCAAGTCTTTGGTCCGTGACTCTTGAAATGGTTCATTATGCAACACTCTCATTTTAAGACCCCTTTCAAGAGCCACTGACTCAAGGAAACATAAATTGAGTTATCTAATACATGGCAGCACACAAATATATCCCATGGCAGCTATTTCACTTAACGTCGTTTGTTGACCACGCACGTGACGATTGTTTTGGTTGACTTAAAAAATAACCCCCATTTTTGGAGTACCACCACCCATGCCTATCATTTCCCGTAAGATGTTTGAAGCAAGCTAACAACAGCATCAAAGTTTTTGACGCGGAGACTGATGCATTTCACCGAAAGTTAATATGTTATGTCTTAATACTTTTAAGGTACAAGACGTGTAGTGAGTGTTCCAAGCAAGTACAAGAGTGTGACGTGGTGTCGAGGGTCTTCAAACCTGCTTCATGTTTGGTACCACATTACTACAGACAAATAGGACAAGCGGTTCACATTGGTTTGACATGTAAGTGATTGAAATCGTGTAATTAGTAAAACTATTTTTCTGTCTCTCTTGATCTGCTGTGCTAAGCTACAGTATAATGTGAATAAGTACGATCTGATACAGGAAAATGTTTATTCAACATTTTACGGTGGCTTTTCAGATGTCGGCAAGGATATTTGGGTAAATTTGTGGTCATTTTTTGGCAAAGCATCAAAAGGAATAGTAAAGATAAGGAAGTAAGTAGGACAGATAACTTCAAGAAATTGAATCAAGAATGAAAATAAATTTAGATGGGACTGGATGGGAGGGAAGGGATGACGTAGGACAGAATGCTAATCGGACAGGGGCTGCCGATCCATGCATCTGGTTTTTGGGTGCCTGCCCCTAAGGCAGGAAGACATTGGGATCATGTTGTCACTGTTGTTAGTGATGTCTGTTGTGTTGTCTGTTGTTGTTGTGAATGTGGAAAATGGTTACATTTGCCGGTAAATATCCACATTACTGATGGATTTAAAATAACTTGGATCACAGGTGCAAACATGGCATCCTCCATTTTTTTCTGGGTCAAAGGCACTTCATACCAGGTAAAAGGTCATGTGAGGTCAAGTTAGTAAAATAGGTGAAAATGTAAAATAGGCTGAAATGTAAAATTGACTCATTTTGAAAAGTGGCAGTTCAATTGGAACCAAACTGGGTTTATGGAGTTACATGCAAACCCCATCTGTTTATGAGTCAAAGGTCACATATCAAGGTCAAAGGTCACATATCAAGGTAAAGTTCATATGTAGGTGCCGATCTTCACAAAACGCGACGGCAGGCAACACAATCGGTCAGAGGACACCGATGTATTTATTACTTAGTGCTTAGTTGGTTTGTGTGTGTATCTGTGTTAATTGTGTGTATGCCATGTGCCTTACATGTGTTAAAAAAGCCCATGTGTGTGGGCTATTTGCTAAAGGTTGCGTGTACTATCGTCTTTGGCACCCCTGATTTATGTGGACGTAGTATAAATGTTGAAACCACCGGGAAGTAGCCTCAATTTAGATATCGAATGAAGGCAATATTTTTATCATTTGTCCACCTGAAATTTCAGCTTTCAAATCCATTCTTTCCAAGATAGGACACAAAACACGGTGTTCAATGCGTCAACCTCACTACGTATGAATAGGACTTTGCCACTAGCATTATAGCTTCTGCCATCAAAAAATGCAAGTTGTTTCCCACACTACTTGGGGCAATGCAGAGGAAGTTTTGAATCAAATCCAAGATTGCACTGCAAGGTGCAACATAGTTGTACTGTACTAACCACAGGTCAGTACTTAAGGATAAAACGTGTTCAAGAGTTTAAGAACCACAAGATTATTTGTGGTCATGCTAAAAATTCCCTAAGGAACTAATCGCGATAACACTGTGTGAACTAAGTCATGCAAAGTACCGGTGTGTGCGAACAGTACACGGGCGTAGCGCAGCCTATTTGATCCTTTGTGTTTTTGCATGTTTACAGCAGGGCGCCTTCACGCACAGATACCAGTAAATTGTTCGAACTCAGTTCAAACAATTATTACTAAGATGTGATAGCACTTGTGGGCTAAAATAGGTTGTTTAAAAGTCGGGTTTTTGGGTTAAGAATGAGATTTTTGTGGGATCACTGACCTGGTTGAGGTGAAATTTCCCAAAAAAAACTGGTGCATTGTAGGACTGACTCAATACACCATCTGGGGTCAGTGTACATGTATGCAAGTGTTAGGCTCAAATATCATACGATAGACAAAAATCGGAATGAAGCCCCTTTAAAAGGAAATTGGGTTTGTTTGGTAGATATTTTCTGTCAATAGTTGTATAAATAATGTTTTTTTGTGTTGTTTTTGACAGGAAAAAGCCCTGCCCTGATTGTTCAGTACACACCACTTGCAAAGAGCGTGCTTGAATGACTTCAGTGTGGATGGTGTGGTAACACAAACAACCCTACCATAGGAGTGTAAGTAGAGTTGCCAAATCATTGATTTTACACAAATTTGTGTATAATCTGTAATAAATGATGATTGAAATAATTTTAAGAGAGCTGTGGTAATGGTAAGTCGTGTGGTCTATATGTTTAACAAAAGAGACCATTTTTAGAGGAATCTCAATGACTATGATTGGTCTAGTAGATTCATGGGTTTCCATTACACCCCCTTAAAAAATAAATTCTAACATGATTTTGAGATTATAGGGCATCTTTCTAAAAGAATTTTGATGTTACCAACTAAATATTGTTCCCCCAGGGCCCGTTTGGCGGGCAATTCTTGAATCTAAGAGATCAGTTATAAAAAAGTGGTTGGATTAGTCAAACGGTTTATTTCAAGTGATTCGTCTAATCATAAGGAATCAGAAAATATAAACTTTGGCATATTTGTGAGTTTAGTTATCGAATAGGATGATGAAAATGTGATAAAGGTCATGGAAGGGCATGGAAACCCGTGAAATCTGCTAGACTATTAGTACGTAGATCGGTAGGCATATTGTGTACTTCAGTGTTGTATCATAACAGCCACAGATTTCCCACAAAACTTTCTTGTGGGATTGTTTGTGAGTGCAAGACTCTCATATCCAGTAGAGAAACAAATGTACACATTAAAATCAGAATGGACATCTTTGGATAACCCAAATAAAAGTAGATCAAATTAGTAAGCCACACGGTTTAAAAATATCGTTTCATTGTATACTTGCTGTTCTCTCCAGCTGCCACACTGGGGATTTCGGTGGTCCAGATACAAGTAGCACCTGCAGCGCCCTCGTTGGTGCGGGATTCAACATGTCGTCTAACGGAAATGCGGCTGTGTGGTATATCAAGCTGCCCAGAGGAAAGGAGGTCGTTTAGGGAGATCGATGACTGTCATGCTAATGCCACGTGTATCAACACACCGGAACTCTTACGAGTGTGAATGTAAACGAGGATTTGTTGGCAACGGAAAGACAATCTGTAACAAAACGTAAGAGATCAGAACTTTTGTAAGGATTTTTTCAATTTAAAGCATGGTCGGTGTTGTGTTTGTCTGTAAGGGTGTGTGCGAGTGAGCGTGTGCAGTATCTCTGATTTGTTACTACATAGTGTTGACCTTCCAAGAAAACCCAATCAAAATAGTGCTGGATTGCCAATAGGAAATTTTCTATATAAAAAACAGAAAGCCAAACAACCTGTTTTTCATAACCGGAAAATTGCAACGCAGGTCTCAACCATAGATTATAGTTTATGATCTGTATTATCAGACACCCAGCGTATCTTGCACATTTACGGAAGAGACTAAACAAAAACGTCATGCGGAAAAACAAGCGCTTTTGATTTCAACCAATTTTTCTGCAATATTTGAGTGGAAAAACTTTGCTGCAGTTTGAAAAAAACTACGTTACAGTAATTCCCACATTAAACTAGCGCACAAAATTGTTTGGTCACCATTGTTATTTTGCCTTAGAAAGGAGTTAAGTAGGAATAGTGGCGGTTTTGCAAGTTGTTGTTTTCATTTGATTAATCAAAGACAATTGTGCGCATGTCTGTGTTTGTTTAATATTCATGACACGATAAGTAAACCAAAATATGGTGGTGCCCCAACCAACCCAAAAACGATTAAATGAAGTGTGTGTGGCTCACTATACATTGTTGGTTACACCCTTGGAGGAGAATATTCGCGTCTATTTCAATGTGCCATTGATCAAAACCTGTAACATTTCTTGTGATTTCAGGTGTATGTTATCATGAATGTGATAACATGGCCAATTGTAGTGTGCCTCCCAACTATGAGGTGATATGTGACATTGGCACCTTGGAGGAGAATATTCAAATCTCTCTATATATGTCATTGTGTAACATTTGTTGTGATGTCAGGTGTACCATGAATGTGTACAATGGCATTGTAGTGGACCCTCCCAACTATGAGTGTATATGGGACATAGGCTGGACTGGGTATTAAAATGCTATACAGACTGCCCGCCTGTAATTAATCACCAGACTGTGTAAGGGGATCGGATATGGTGTTGAGGATTGTAACGTAAGTACATTTCTGAGGACAATTATGCCAGTTTCTAGAAAATATACAGACTATTTTTTTTTAATATTATGTTTTGCTTTTTCATAATTCTTATATAAAATTTACAGGAATAAAAGATAAATTTAGAATATTAGAATTTTTGGAGTAATAAAAAAGACTTCCATTCTGCTAGAGCAATTGCGGCTAAAAACCTGTCCATACTCCTTTTAAACTTATAGTTGGTATTCTGGAAAGGGTGTCTAACTTTAGATCTGGGTTTAAACCAGGGTTAGTCCTACACAGTGGACCTTTTTTCTTATAACATACTGTGAAAGTTAAATTGTAAACGTGGAGAAAATTCCTCACGGATGGGCCATTGTGGCCGCATCCATTGAGGAATTTTCTCACCCGTACAGCACATTTTAGATTAGGGTGGAAAGAAAAAGGGTCCACTCATGTAGGACTAACCCTGGTTTAAACCCAGGTCAAGTTAGACACCCTTCCAGATATACAAATATTTAATGATCATGACGGATCTCTTGGTGGAACCTAATGGCCCCCGAGGTGAACTGGAGGGCGTGGGTACTAGTTTCCCCGAGACCTAAGGTCAGGGAAACTATACCCCACGCCCTCCATTCACCAGGGGGACCGAATAGATTCCACAAAGATCCCAATACGATTCATTAATATTTGTTTTTTATATCCTTCATGAATATATTTTTGTTCATTGACTTGGTTAAAAAAATGAAACTGAGCCTGAGGCCTAGTGATGCCTATAACAAAAAATAGGTCTTGCCTGTACTGTACTCTCTGAGGCTAGGCTAGCCTAGGGCTAGCTAGGCTAAGTCCAGAGCTGAGCATTGACTGCCTTTTAGGCATTGGAAAGTCCGCCCCACTTACGATATCGACACCCTTTTCGGTAAATAATGACGCTGAAGTCGTGCCACCGATTTTACTCCTGGAATTTTACTGCCTATAGCATTGTATAGCATGTTTGTATAGTTCCCTTTCTCTTTCCGTGCACAGGCATTCAACAAAAAAAAAAAAAAAGTGATGCAGCGTTGAGATATCTCAGCGTTGTCCATTTCATGGCCGTAAGATAAAAATCGCCGCTGAATCACCGGTTTTATTTACACCACTCCTCGAACACTGACAGAACATAACGTCAATTTATTTTGTTTTATGTCACTATCCTTGCATGCAGAAGGTTTCCACCGGTGTTTTTCCCACTGAGCGCTGCCATGTTGTCGACGAATAGCCTCAACAATGCGTCAAGTCCTTTTAGAGCAATAACTAATACGAACGTACACAATGTTGAATACAAGTCGAGTCTGTGCATTCTAATGCTTAACGTCAACAGTCGTAGCGGTCGTATTGACCACACGAAAGAACCGTAAAGGAACTGATGACACGGTATCGAGGCTAGAGGGAAATAGGCGCCATATTTCCCTAGGTAAATAGGCGCCTATTTCCCTGTGAGCTCTCTTTCGCTCTCTTTCGCTCTCGCAAATATTAAATATGTGTAGTCATGTGACGCCTTTTAAACCAATCATGACATGATATATTCATGAGGGATATAATACCACCATTTGTGATTCACACCAGTCCATAGGTACCAATAGGTTCGAATGGTGACTTTTTAAACTGAACGTGAACTAGTGAAACTTGAAGACATTAATGATACAGGATAATTGAAGATGAATTCAATTCACAACTCACCTATCGCTTTGTACAGGAGCGTACCGTTAATTCGTTATCAACCCACAGTTGTTATGCAAATTGGCGCGTTACGCCCGGCGCAGTGTTTTCACCGAGTGCGTTTCCGCGGTACGCTTAAGTCGACGCACTGTTGTCACGTTTGGAACTCTGAGTATACGCCCGGCTAGGACACCCTGCAAACCTGCAAGCACAAACTTGCCAAACTCGCTTTGATTTAGATTCTGCTAAAAATTTTTAACGTGAAAGATTTTTCCGTGAACTGGGAGCATTTTAGTATTATAGTGGAATATTTATGTTTCTCTCTATACAACGATTTAATAAGAAGCGGGTTGGGGTAAGGGGTAAAATTTTCCAGAGATTTTCGTTGTTGAAAGTGATTCAAACATGTTACAGAGTGGTTCATCAAGCACAAATCAAACAACTCTGCATCCTATGCCGTTTTCCTCGTATTTTTATCCCTCTTCGGCGGCCTTGAGTCTGCTAACTGCCGCCCTCGTTCTGCCTAAAAATACGAGGACGCATGGATGCAATCGTTGTTGATTTGTGATGACCACTCTGTAACATTTTTGAATCCTAATGGAACAAAAATAAGTGAGGGTCCATGCCTGAAATTTACAAGCAAGGTGTAAAATTTTCCTAGTCATAATGTTGCTTGTATCGGCTGTTGTCTGCTGAGGAATATCCCACTTTTAAATTTGAGACTCACGCGTGGAGTGTACTTTTACATTTGGTGTTATGTCATGTGGACATATAGTGTCGTCCTGCAAGAGGGCACATCGGGATTGATTTCGTAGTGGCGTGTGTTATCTGCAGCTGTCTATGGTAAAATGGTTAACCCCATGTTAACCCTAATTTTAGCCTTAAAACATAATTTCCTACTGATTCCACATAAGTGCACACATTTCCATGGCACTTGCAACGTAATGATTTCGTGGGAATGCCCCACACGCTACTCCAGCTACTTCCTCTAGAGTGGGGTCAAAGGTCCATCTAGAGTTCATGGCCCCAAATGGTCAGATTTAATCAATTGCTTTGGGTGTTTTCACATGTGTCGATCCAAATTCCATACAATTTGATAATCATAGTTCTTGGGTAGTGTTGCACTTGTTGGTGACCTCCATGCGACCTTTTTCCTCATTCAGAACCGTGAGGCATGCTTTCGGTGAATACTGCATTTTTACTCTGAATTAGGTGAATCCGGTGAGTCCTCTAGACTGATAAGAGGGCTTACTTGGTTACTGACATCGCACCACTTAATTCTTACCTAACGTATATAAGACTTTACTGGTAATAATTTTTTGTTTGATTTTTAGATTGGACAATGGGTGAACACGTAGCTCTGTGAGTTTTTTCCCTGGTAGCTATGGCAAGCAACCAACAGCCCTGGTTGTCAAGAATGCCAGTGCAATGGACATGGAGATGTTGCCATGGGAACATGTGACAATACAACTGGGATATGTTACTGTACAGAGAACACACATGGGGATTATTGTGATCAGTGCTTAGAAGGGTTCTATGGGGACCCAAGGTAGGTAACAGGGTTAATGTTATGGAGATAGGGATATCACCATGGCAACATGACAATATTATGGGATGTGTTACTTTACAAAGAACACACAGGGGCATCATTGTGAGAAAGTGCGTGGAAGGGTTCTATGGTGATCCAAGGTAGATTACATGGTTATTAATGGTGATGGCGATGTCACCATGGTAAACCCCATAACACACCCATTACTATGGGATATATTTTTGTACAGCGAACACAAATGGGATTACTAGGATAATCACTGGGGATTTCTATGGGATTGCAAGGTTGGATGCCAGGTTTTATCAGTGATGAGGATATCATGTTCTGTTCATTAGTACTGCCCTTACGTTTATAGAAAGTAGTTATGATTTTTTATATGAAAGCCCTATTTTTTGGTCATTATCAACAAACACTTCAACCTCCCAATCACATTTGTTTTTGGAAAACTCAGTTGTAGTGGTTAACCATGTCATTTATTAGCACAGGAGTCTGTCGGGAACAGCAGTTCTAGTATATAAGCTGCAGTATTCCTGCATTTGAAAGTGAGCATATTTGAGCATCAGTCTTTTGTCTTAAGTTTACCATTTTGGTGACATGTCAACAACAAAAAATGTGCAACAACAATGCCAATAGTACTAAGGGGAATGTTAGTGTGGCTATCGTGCCATGTTGCCATGGGAACCTGATAATATTGTTACGCTCTGTTACCAAGAAAAGAAAAATATTGAAGGTAGGTAATCCAAAAGAATCAAATAGGTTAGGGCAGTACACTCTGCAAACCACAAACTGATTCTGGTGCTTTGATGGGGGCTGGCCATGGGTAGTACTATAGCCCATGTACAACCTTGTTGTCCTCTGTCATCCTATACATTCCTTACTGTGGAGTTGATTCATCAGCTCCAGCAGTTTTACAATAAGAAAATTTACTTGATAGCAAAAAAAATTTCACGAATAGTCCTTCAAGATTTCACATTTACATGTAAACCAATGACAACATCTAAATTTGGGGATTTCTTGCTACTAACGGCGGCGCTGCCATGGTAAATGGTTACCCATGAAAACAACAATATCATGAGAAATATTCGCTTTATCTGCAATTTAGTGTATCTGTAGAGACCAAATACAGTTGCCACAAATCGTGGCCAGCCGTGAACACTGGTATGTACGTAGCAACAGCAAAACCGTAACGTAGGGGCTTATTTACGCAGCTCTGTACATGAGATGCAAGCACGTACGCGGTGGTTGTTACGCGAAAGCTTTTATACGCAGCAGGTAGCTAATACCTAGCCACAATTTCTTCTCCGAACTGTAGGGTAGCACAAAATTTTTACTACTAACTTATTCTCCCACACGAGACAACAACACGTTCCATCGTGCGAGGAGACGTATGATTTAACTAACGTTGAGTCATCAGCTCTAGGCTCTCACAGACAACGTATGCGGCGTCATTGAACCCAGAAAGGGGCTTACTGGCCTTATTTGGTTCTAACAACGGTATACAACAATCTCCTGACCTGAGGCTGTGAACCGTGCCTAGCATCAAGCTCTCTGGTCAATATTATAACCTACTGCATTGCGGTTAGCGATGCTTGATTAAATATTCAGGAAAAGGAAGGGAGATTGGGGGAATAGGAGAAGGGTAAGAAATGGTGGCAGAGGGGGAGGGGGATAAGTGGGTGAGGTATTTTTAATTGTTCAAGGGAAAGGAGGTATGTGATGGAGGAACAGAAAAGTGAAAGGAAGCATGGGTGATGAATATGTTTACTCTTTCAAGGGAGTGGAGGAAGGGGAGATGGAGAAGAGCTGACATATTCTAGGGGTGCATAGAATGAGTATTAAGATAGAAATTATATTGATCTGGAAACTACATGTTTCTATGAAATAGTTTAGGTTTTTTTGTAAGGATGCAAACTGAAAAAGAATAAGCAAGACCAGTAAATCATCAGTCAAAGGTAGAATTTTTTTGGCCCACATCCACACAATGTGTTGAGTAGAATGGTGATAATCCACGCTATTAAACACTAATTTGAGTCTCCAATTCACCTGGCCTATGGGCCATCTTCCACTACAGTTCAATACGTTCAAATCAGGCAGAGCGCTTTGTTCAGTCATGTCAGCTTTTTTTCCTGCATTTGCAATAAAACTTGATCGGAGTTTTATACAGGGAAGGTTAAAAACCACAAAGCAATGTAAATCAAGCTGCTCGCCCTGAGTAGCACAACGACTGCACCTGACCACAACGGTGTTTGTCGGTTTATACCTAGACTAGTAGACTCCTGGATCCAGCCAGTGTTGACAACAGACCACCCAGGCAGTGTAATAATATGTTTGGTTTGGTTGTTTATGTGAATCTTTATCTTAGACGCAGTGTCGTCCTAGAAAAATTGCGTAAAGCCTTATTTGCAAACCTGAAAACCAATGTTCGAAAATAGATTGCGCAAATAAATGTTAATTATGCGGTACAGGTGAAAAAATTAGCAGAAAGCCTTGATCAAGGCTACACGATTGGTGATTGATATGAGATGTACTAATATTATGTTGTTTTCAGAGGGACTATGTGTATGTGTATGATGGTTCCCAGTGACTATTGTAGTAGAATGCACCAGCCTCATAGAGAGGGTACAACTCTTGGCCACTTTCTGCGGCCCTTCCTCATGGAAACTCTCAACGTTGTTGCAAAATAAGGTAAATATGTCACCATGAAGACAAAGTTAAAGGCTGAATCCGAGATTTCCCGAATGAGGGCGCACTCAATTTCAAACAAATATGTTTTTTGCATATAAAATAATGCTGTCCATGTGCTAATAAATGTGTGGAAATAACTAAGCTCAGTTGAAGTCTCTATTAAGAAAATACAACTTTGTATAAATTCCGCGATTTTTGGTAAAAACTTGTATCCTTGGCACTGTATTCTGTGCATAAATGTTAACTTCATGAAAAACTGAAAAATCTGAGTATCTCTCTAACTTTGGAATTACAAGGGGGAGGTCCGATTTAAGGATAGAAGTTTTCATCTTCATAGATGGCCTTCACCCAAAACACACCTGTAAAGTTTCGCGCCGATATTTCAATGCGTTTTTCATGGAGAGCAGAAGAAAACGTGATTTCGTAAGCTCCAGAGAGACTCTGTAAAAGTAATAGTGGTCGACCAAGTTGGGGTACATTTCGGTAATTACTTTCCAACCAAACATTCCTTGGCCCTAAGCTGTCATGGGTAAATGAGAAAAATAGTAGCTTTGTCTTCTGATAGCCCAAAAATGGGACCACTTCCGGTTACAAATCTGGGTTCTGGGGGACGAGGCTAGTAGCGATGGGCCATGGACCTTTAGCATTTAGGTAACTACAGGCTGTCCCAAAAAAATGTTAACACTCCGGACAAGGGCATTTTGGGTTTTAAAAGAAAATATCATGGGTCTTTGTTTCGGTTACTTACTTGAAGCCAATAAATAGCTTTCATTTGAATTCTACTTTATTCCCGTCTGATTGTGTGGACTAAAGATATGGTTCATAAAATGAGAGTGCAAATTCAACTTGGTCGATTTAGCCTCTAACCATTTGAAATGCATGACGCAACAGGAATATACCGAACTACGAGAACAACGTATTTCCGTATTAAAAGGAAAATAGTGAATGGATAATGCTGTTTTATTTTAATGAAGGAATACTTCAAAATTTCCTGTTTAACCGTGGTTTTACCAAGCGATCATCATTGAATCTAGCACCACGGCTCTTCTAACAAGAGATATGTTGGCTGAGTTTTGCTGAGTTTGTATGGGTCTGTTGGGTCTGCTCTGGCATGGACTGACATATTTATTTCAAATTCCGCTGCTTCATATAGCCTGTAGGCTATTTTCAGATGTTTTCTTTTTCTTTTTTTGTTTCTTTGCATGTTTTTATAACTTGTTTGTTCTGTCTTCAGAATAAGATTTCCTTTGGAAATTTCAATGTGAAAGTTCTGGATTTTTGGTTTGGGTGGTTTGGTTTGGTTTAGCATTCTTTGATTAATTTTTAGTGATTTGATAAGGCTAAGTGTTCTAATGAAAGTGAACTCACTGAGTAATATTTGAAAAGCACACAAACCAAGTAATGCTGATCATAAAAGACAATGGTCACACTTTAGGTACCATATTGGAGTTCAAATGGGATTGGCAATGCCTTTAGTAGGAATGTCGTTCAATAAGTCAATAATAAATTTCAAATTTTGGAGTATGTTACAAAACCATGTTTGCCACTCTATGCTTACAAATGGCAACCAATGCAATCGGACTCAATCCGATTGTGCGCCCCGAAACTCCTCACCCAACCGGCCCGCTAAGCCCCGACGGCTTCAGCCCACGCCCACAACCCACCGACAGAGAGTACTCCACACAGCCCCCGGACTCCCTCTCCATCGCTTTCTCCCCTTCATTGGCCCTGCCCCCAACACTCTCAGGCAAACACCTTTCCCTTCCACAACACCCTTATCCTTTTGACGACGTATATCTTTTGTTCTACCTATCGGTTGTGGAATGAATGAAACGGGCAATAAGCGTATTTATGGCTTCAAAAGAATACACAAACAGAGAAAATGCGTATTTTTCTTTTAACCCAAAATGCCCTTGTCCCGAGTGTGTTAAACATTGTTTTGGGACAGCCTGTATATTAGTTTCGAGATGGACTATTTTCAATATTTAAAAACAAAACTATATTGGCAAAATCTCTTGAATCAGCCTTTAAGTGACTAGTACTTGATTTAGTATAAAGACCTTGTGCATTTTGGGTATCATAAATTACAGGTGCAGGAGAG